>JAJPUD010002780.1:55641-129503 GCA_023553655.1 Myrmecobius fasciatus
GCTGAGGCAATTGGGGTTAAGTGACTTGCTCAGGGTCACACAGCTAAGGCATGCTAAGTGTCTGAGACCAGATTTGAACTCAGGTCCTCCTGACTTCAGGGCTGGTGCTCTATCCACTGTGCCACTTAGCTGCCCCACCCAACAGCATTTCTATTGGGCTTATATCCCAAAGAAATCATAAAGGAAGGAAAGGGTCCCACATGTGCAAGAATGTTTGTGGCAGCTCTTTTTGTAGTGGCTAGAAACTGGAAACTGAGTGGATGCCCATCGGTTGGAGAATGGCTGAATAAATTATGGTATATGAATATTATGGAATATTATTGTTCTGCAAGAAACGACCAGCAGGACGATTTCAGAGAGCCTTGGAGAGACTTGCATGAACTGATGCTGAGTGAAACAAGCAGAACCAGGAGATCATTATATATGGCAACAACAATACTATACGATGATCAATTCTGATGGACATGGCTCTCTTCAACAATGAAATGTTTCAAACCACTTCCAATTGTTCACTGAAGAAAGCCATATACACCCAGAGAGAGGGATGTGAAATGTGGACCACAACATAACATTCTCATACTCTTGATTGATGTTTGCTTACATTGTGTTTCCTTTATCTGATATGTCTTTCATGTAGATACGATTTTTCTTGCACAACAATGATAAGTTTGGAAATATGTATAGATGTATTTGATTTGTCAAGTATTTTAACATAATTAACATGTAGTGGATATCCTGCCATCTAGGGGAGGGATGAGGAGTTGGGGGGGGGGAATTTGTAACAGAAAGCTATGTAAGGGTTAATGTTGAAGAATTACCCATACATATGTTTTGCAAATGAAATAAAATTTAAAAAAAAAAATGCCCTGTTTCACCAAGTTCCTATGTAATTTTTCATAATGGGTTCTCAAATACTGCCAATAGACTCCCAAACCACGGAATTTTCTTTCCTGCTGGAAAAATTTTGAATAATGTTCAGATAGTGATATAGATAGATAGATAGATAGATAGATAGATAGATAGATAGATAGTATATGAGATAGATAGATAGTATATGAGCAGTTGTTGGTTCAGTGGAGAGAGTGTCAAGCCTGGAGTCAGGAAATCTGACTCAAATCTGACTAGATCTGTGACCCTAGGCAAGTCACTTAAAAATGTTTAGCCCTGGTACCAGTAAAAAACAAAGGAAAGGAGAGGAAATGGCCCTGAATCTTATGAAATAAAAGAGCATGGGGAGGGTTTCTTTTGGAGGCAGAGAGGTTAAAATTAATTTACCTTTAATCACACAAGTTTAGCTATTGGCTCTCTGAGCACAAGAGCATTGACCAGTGATTGATGAGTTAATACTAGAGGAACTGAATGCTATTGGAATTGACATTCTTGATGTAAAGGAAAAGAGAAAACAAATAAATCATAAACAAAAGAAAGAATGACATATTTTCCTTTAAGAGGCAAAGGAGGTAATTAATAGAATTTGATTGTATATTGTGCATCTAGAGGCAACAAAAAACCTTGATCACTTTGCAATGTTTCTGATCAACATAAGCAAAACAATCACCATGAGCATTACATCTTACAGCTCAGAATATTGAGATCTAGGTATTATAGTCATCACTGAGCATGCTCATACCAATCTGTTCCACACCTAAATGAGCACATACTTCCTGTAGTTATGTCTTTAAAAGCTCACCACTCCTTCAGTGCTGTGTCTTTTCAAAATTTTGTATGACGTGACAAGAAATTGAAAAATGAAAGGAAAATTCCTTTCGTTATTTAGTTCTATCCTGCTGGTCTTACTAGCTCAATTTTATTTCTAGAAGTATCGGTATTCTGAATTTATTCTATCTAATGCTAGTATGGCCCTCTTGCCCAGTCATTATGAGTTAAATGCTAAAGCTCCTCTCCCTCTTGTTTAGTACAGAACATTTTATCTCCCCTAGGAAACAAGACAAACATCTTTCCAAGTAGATAGAAGAATCAATGAATCATTCCTTTCCCTTACCTATATCTCCCTATTGTGCTACTGTTGTATCACTGTATCCTTCTAGACCCAAACTCTCAGAAGCTTCCTACTACCATGTCTCCTTACCCTATCTCTTCTTCCTGCTTGGATCAGTGCTCAGGTCCCTAATTTCTTACATCTTCTACTCATAAACCAGCAGGTCAAGCTTGAGATTCAAGTTCAGACCATAGTATCAAGACCAGAATCTCTCATTTATATGAATATACATTAAGTAATTAATTTTACATCTGTGTCTCTTCTCTCTCTCTCTCTCTCTCTCTCTCTCTCTCTCTCTCTCTCTCTCTCTCTCTCTCTTTTTTTACTAAAGCTTTTTATTTACAAAACATATGCATGGGTAATTTTTCAACATTGACCCTTGCAAAGCCTTCTGTTCCAAATTATCCCTTCCTTTCCCCCACCTCTCCCCTAGATGGCAGGTAGTCCAATACATGTTAAATATATTAAAATATATATTAAATTCAATATATGTGTACATATTTATAGTCATCTCTCTGCAGAAGAAAAATCAGATGAAGAAGGGAAAAAAAACTGAGAAAGAAAACAAAATGCAAGTAAACAACAACAGAGGGAGTGAGAATGCTATGTTGTGGTCCATACTCAGTTCCCACAGTCCTCTCTCTGGGTGTATTTGGTTCCCTCCATCACTGAACAATTGGACTTAGTTTGAATCATATCATTGAAGAGAGCCACATCCATCAGAATTGATCATCATATAGTCTTGTTGTTGCTGTGTATATTGATGATTTCCTGGTTCTGCTCATTTCATTCAGCATCAGTTCATGTAAGTCTCTCCAAGCCTCTCTGAAATCATCCTGCTGGTCATTTCTTACAGAACAATAATTGAATATTCATTTATACACAGAGAGATACATGTACATGTGTATGTATATGTCTATAATAGACCTTTTGGCTATATCCACAAATGACAGAGGCAAGAACCTAAACCTCCTACTTTTCATAAAATAATCTAAGCACACATTTTTATAATTCAAACAAATCTTAAACATTAAATGGATAGATTAACATTAGAGAAGTAGTATAAAATCTTGCAGCATATATCTGTTACAAATTATCTCCATTATATAGTGTGATGTTGTAGAGCCTCAGGAGGGCTTATCATGCATGATAGCATTGCAAAAAACTCACTAGCTAGATGTTTCTTTCTAAATGCTGCTTTTGCATTTTAAAAATTATTTTTTGGACTTTAGAAATTATTTGCATGTTGGAGTAAATTATAGTGTTTACAAGAAAATTCACTTGGAAATCATTTCAAATAATAACATTTTTGTGCTGGACAAGTCTTGTTTACACACACTCTCAAATTATATATTTACTCATTAGGCTATGATGTAACAAATTATAGGGATGACTAGCAATCTGACTAGTTATTAAATTTTGGATAGTAGTTATTAGTTAGTCATATGATGATTGTTCACCATTAGATCATTTCAGACAGGAAATGTTATTTAGAGCCCAACATATTTGTGTTCAAATGATGCCTTCCACATTATTTTCAGTATCTGGAAGACTGAATTACAGTATTTCTTAGTATACTATCATTGGTGTTTGTCCTTCATTCTCAAAGAGGACCATAATATCAATTGAGGTGCCATTGAATTAATATCTTATTGCAGGATTTCTGGAATGGGAGTAGGTTTGCCCTAGATTTTGATACAGATAATAGTTGTTCATATGTCTTATGATACTTTGATACAACTTAGCCCACAGTCTTCATATGGGTAGCTGCATGGCTAATACCCTGGAGTATGTCTAGCAACAGTGACAAGTTTCTGAGTTAAATGTTAATCAATAAATAGGATTTTAAATAAAAAAATCTTTTAAGTAGAAACTATTAGTTAGTGTTCACAGGTTTTATATATATACATATATATATTCATATTTGCCATATTAGTGTTTTCCTTTAATATTCAATGTTTGCTTTAAAGTAGTAGTTTCTAAGGGGTGTGTGTGTGTGGGTGTGTGTGTGTCTCCTGATAATTATATTTAAGTATAATTGGTTTCCTTTGTAATCTTATGGAATTTTTTTTATTTTATTCTTATTAAAACACAAGAGTATGGATCCATAGGCTTTTCTAGACTGCTTAAGTGGATCCAGCACACAAAAGGATTAATCTCCTTTAAAGCAAAGACTAATGACTCCCAAACTTTATGTTTTAATGAGACTAATGGACTTGTCGCCTTTTGATGCAAAGTTTTTCATATGTTTATCATTTATGATATTCCTAATCATTTTTTAATTTATTTTTTTATTTTTGCTTTTTGCTGAGGCAATTGGGGTTAAGTGACTTGCCCAGGGTCACACAGCTAAGGAATGTTAAGTGTCTGAGATCAGATTTGAACTCAGGTCCTCCTGACTTCAAGGCTGCTGCTCTATCTACTGTACCACCTAGCTGCCCCTCCTAATCATTTCTTCAACAACTACTTAACCTGAGTTTCAAGTTTCTTCACCTATAAAATTGGGGGGTGAGCTACAGTGGTACCTAATGGCCTCTAAGGTTATTTACAGATCTAAGATTATAATGCTATAACATAGAAAAGTTATGACACTATAATATCTCAGAAATATTGCAGGTTTGATTTCAGACTGCCACAACAAAGCAAGTTACATGAATTTTTTGGTTTCCCAGCACATACAAAAGTTATGTTTATATTATAGTATATAGTTTAATAAGTGTACATAAGTATTATATCTTAAAAAAGTATATACCTTACTTTTTTATTAAAGTTTTTTTATTTTCAAAAGATATGCATGGATAATTTTTCAACATTGACCCTTGTAAAACCTTGTGTTCCAAATTTTCCCCTCCTTTCTCCTACCCCCTCCCCTAGATGGAAAGTAATCCAATGTGTGTAAACATATTTATACAATTATCCTACTGCACAAGAAAAATCAGGTCAAAAAGGAAAGAAAATGAGTAAAACAACAACATGCAAGTGAACAACAACAAAAAGAGTGAAAATGCTATGTTGTGATCCACAGTCCACACAGTCCTCTATCTTCTGGATGTAGATAGTTCTTTTCATCACAAGACCATTGGAACTGGTCTGAATCACCTTATTGTTGGAAAGAGTCATGTCCATCAGAACTGATCATCGTATAATATTGCTTTTGCCATACACAATAATCTCCTGATTCTGTTCATTTCACTTAGCAGCAATTCATGTAAGTCTCTCTAGGACTTTCTGAAATCACCCTGCTGATCATTTCTTATAGAATAATAATATTCTATAACACTTATATACCGTAACTTATTCAGCCATTCTCCAATTGATTGGCATCCACTCAGTTTCCAATTTCTTGCTACGACAAAAAGGGCTGCCACAAACATTTTTAGATATGTGGGTCCCTTTCTCTCCTATAAGATCTCTTTGGGATGTAATCCCAGTAAAAACATTCTGGATCAAAGGGTATGGACGATTTGATAACTTTTTGAGCATAGTTCCAAATTGCTCTCCAGAATGGTTGGATCTGTTCACAATTCCATCAACAGTGACATACCTTACTTTTAAAATACTTTATTTCTTTAAAAAAAATGCTAACCATTATATGAAACTTCAGTGAGTCTTTTTGCTGGTGGAGGGTCTTGCCTCAATGTTGATGGTTACTAACTGGTGAGGGTATGATTGCTGAAGGTTGGTGGCTGGCAGTTTCTTAAAATAAGACATCAATGAAGTTTGCCACAACAATCGACTTCTTTCACAAAAGATTGCTCTGTAGCATGCTATGCTGTTTGGTAGCATTTTACCCAATTGAAGTCTTCCTTCTCAAACCTTGAGGCTGCTTTATCAATTAAGTAGTCTTACACATTTTTGTGTCTCAGGGAATAGAAAGACCCAAGGAAAGGAAGAGGAGAGACAGAGGAAACAACCAGTCAGTGGAGTAGTCACAACATTTATCAATTAAATTTGTCATTTTATATGGATACAGAAAGTTACAAGAATGACATCAAAAATCAGTGATTATCGATCATCATAACAGATAAAATAATAATTTAAAGGTTTGAAATTATAAGAAGAGTACACACTATTGGAAAAATGCTGCTAGGTCTTACTTGGTACAAGGTTGCCACACACCTTCAGTTTGTTAAAACAATAACAACAAAAATAACCCCTATAATATCTGCAAAATGCATTAAAGCAAAGTGCATTTAAAAAGTGCCTTTATTTTGTTTTCATAATGACTGCAGTAGAAAACTGTTTCATCCAAACAAGATATTCCAAAGATTACTATAATGTTAACTATCCTCATTATTATTATCAGTGTATCACTTTTTTTGGGTAAAGCAGACAACTCAGTAACCATTCATAGCCAAAACATAAGGTTTTGATTTACAAACATTTGTTTCAGACTAGTGTCACAAGTCAGATCAATTAGCCATTCTTCTTCAGATAAAAGTAAGATCAACTGTATCATATTTGCTTATAGCAAATGGATTCCTGATCTACCTATATTTAGAAATGTCTCAATTCAGAGACTGAGAGCTCAAAGGGACCTTTTAAATTATGTAGGTCTTTTAAGATCAAATTCTTTAACCTGACCAAGTGACATATCAGCATGTTTTTATTTTCTTCTGCTTAATTTTGCAGGGTATAAGTAGTTTTCAGATGGGAAAATATAACAAAATGTTTGTAAATCTATTATTTATAATTCTTTCCCTTAAAAGAAATCATTTTCTCTTTCTAGATCAAAATATAAATTTGAAAATTTTAATTGATTTATTTAATATGTATTTTTTCAAAAATACCTGCCAAATGTGCAAACCTCAGAAAAAATTGTTCCTTTTTTTTCCTTTTCTTTTTTCAATTTTTATTAGCTTTTTCTTTTCTTTTTTGCTGAGGCATTTGGGGTTAAGTGCCTTACCTAAGGTCACATAGCTAGGAAGTGTTAAGTGTCTGAGGCCAGAATTGAACTCAGATCCTCCTGACTTCAAGTCTGGTGCTCTATCCACTGCGCCACCTACCTGCCCCACCCCCCCAAAAGGTTTTTATTTTCAAAATACATGCAAAGATAGTTTTCAACATTCACCCTTGTAAAACTTTGTCTTCTAAATTTTTTCTCCTTCCTTTTCTCCCATCTGCTTCCCCTAGACAGCAAATAATCCAATATAGGTAAAACATGTGCAATTCTATATATTTCCATATTTATCATACTGTGCAAGAATAACAGAGATCAAAAAGGAAAAAAAGTAAGAAAGAAAAAAAAACAAGGAAAAAAAAGGTGAAAATACTATGTTGTGATCCACATTCAATCCCCATAGTACTCTTTCTAAATGCAGATTGCTCTCTCCATCAAAAGTCTATTGGAATCAACCTGAGTTACCTCAGTGTTGAAAAGAGCTACATCCATCAGAGTTGATCATCACATAGTTTTCATATTGCTATGTGTACAGTGTTCTTTTAATTCTACTTACTTCACTTAGCATCAGGTCATGCAAGTCTCACCAGGCCTTTTATGAAATCATCCTTCTGATCATTTCTTACAAAACAATAATATTCTATTATATACATATATCATAACTTATTTAGCTATTCCCCAACTAATGGATATCTACTCAGTTTCTAGTTCTTTCACATTACAAAAAAAAAGGGCTATTAGAAATATTTTTGCACATGTGGGTCCTTTTCCCTTTTTAATGATATCTTTGGGATATAAATCCAGCAGAGACACTGCTGGATCAAAGAATATGCACAGTTTGATAGCCCTTTGGGCATAGTTACAAATAGTTTTCCAGAATGGTTTGATCAGTTAACAACTCCACCAACAATGTATGAGTGTCCCAGTTTTCACCTATCCCCTCCAACAAGAAATGTTTCTTATAAACTGAATTTGCTTCAACTTTATCATTATCACCACAAAAAAAAAATTAAAAATTTTAATTTTGGCTCAAAAATCTCAAGAAATATAATGGCTTCAGAAATTGACTTGTTCAGTCTTTTTTAGTTGTATCCAACTTATCATCATCATGATAATGATATTTCTTTGCAAAATTCCTGGAGTGATCTGCCATTTCCTTCTCCAGCTCATTTACAGATAAGGAAAATGAGGCAAACAGGGTTGACTTGGTCAGGGACACACAACTAGTAAGTGTCTGAGGCCAGATTTGAAACAGTCTTCTTGACTTCAGGCTTAACATTCTTTATATCCACTGCACCAACTAGCTGCCTGTTTTATTCAACAGTAAAACAGACATCTTAAACTTTAGCACTGCTGTCACCAGCACATCTTCCAATACTTCTCCCCACCAAAAAAACCTTCCTTTTTAATGGACTGTTTTTACTGTATTTTTATTTTCTTTTGTAAAAAACTGAAAAGTTCTATGCAACTCTTAAATCGTGTTTTTATACAAATAAGCATGAAGCAATATGTCTAAAAGTACCACAAATTTTTAGTTAATACTTCTTGACTATATTTCCCCTCGTCATCAGTTGTCCTCCATCATTGCAGAATCTAATACATTTTTCTTCAACACTATGTCATTTTAATTTTTTAAAGTTTATCACTATATTGGAAATTTCTTTTTATGTAGCATCTCCATCAATGTGTTTTTAAAGTAGCAAATTTTCCCCTAATATCACTTTCAGCTATGTATCTTACAAATCTAATCAGAGAAGTAAAGTAAGTATATTTAATTCTGTCTGTTGCTTCATCCATTGAAATGACAAGTCAAATGATTTTAGATTCTTAGTTATTTGATCACAAAGGCCTTCAGATTTTTTGGGAATTCTTCTTCCTAATTGAAATTATATTCAAAGCTACTTTGCATATGATTCACTAAGCATCATTTCCACCAGTCAGTCAATAAGTATTTATTTAATGCCTACTTGGGGCCAGGTACTATGCTAAAAACTAGAAGCATAAAGAAAAGCAAAACAGTCTCTCTACTGGAGGTGTCAATGTCTACCTAGCTACAGTTACATGATTGCTTTTTTTATATGAGGTTTTTGTTTTCATTTAGCAATTCTATGAGCTACCCTTTTCCATGCAAATCTTTTGTTACACAGACTTTTTAAAAATTTTAAATACGTTTAAAAACATATGATTTTCTCAGAAAGTTTTTTCCCAAGTTTTTACATATAATAAATAATTGCTTTATTTCAGTCATTATAAGTATAATTGAATTTCTCATATAAGTCTTGTTTGTCTCAAGTTTTATTTGAAATTTAACTTCTTTAAAATAGATATATTTATATGGGAGTTGAATTTTAAAACATACAGTCATTTTTGCTATTGTTTCACAGTTCTCCCCATGGGAGTATGCCCCCAGAATTTGGTAAAGTCTGCTTTAAAGTCTTTTACATTCCCACTAATTTATTTTCAGTAATATGAGCACATGGTTCTGATGCATAGATCTGGTCTGCTCAAAAACCATCTGTTTCTCCCTTTCCTGTGGAGTCAAGTTAAAAGGCCTTTGCCTGACAATCAAGGGCCTTCCACAATCTGATGGTATCCTCATTTTTCCAGCCTCATCTCATGTTTTTCTCCTTCACATACTCTTCTCCCCAGTGAAATTGGGTTGGCTTTCTATTCCGCCTTCTCTCCAACTTGCCTTCTGTTCTCCTGCCTTTCTGGCCTTTCCTCAGTACTAACCTGTGCCTTTCATGTTATCTATTTCCATCTTCTTTGTTAAATTCCTATCTACTTTTTAAAGCCCAACTAAAATTGGAACATCCCCTTATAAAACATTTTAAGTTGTGCTTTGCTAATTGAGACTGTTTTATTGGTGCATTTCTTTTCTTCCTAAGTGCCTTTATTTTAAAAAAAATAAATAAATAAAGTATCTGATAACATGAACTATAAGTGATAGTATGTAACTTATAATCAGCCACATCTTTACAAGTTCAGTTCAATAGTTATTAAGCAGTTACTATGTGCTAGACAATGAATTAAGTATTGGAGATACAAATAAGAGAGACAGTTCCTGCCCTCAAGAAACTTACAGTTTGATGAGGGAAAGTAATTCATAAAAGGAAGTTGGAAAGTGGAAGGGGGTCAGGAAAAATACCAGCAGGAGTTATCTGGCATGGGGGCATCTAGCTTTTTGGAGTTGAAACCAAGCAGAGCTGCTGGTAGAAGTGGGGAAGTAAGCTGGAAATTCATTTTCTGCCCTCTACGAAGAAAGGCTTTGGATAGTATTGAATATTCCATCTTCCAGTCCCTTAGTTAGAGGGTAAAGGAGGCTGAGGGATAGGAAGGTGTTAACATGTAATACAATATTTCTCCCTAGCATGTGAGTTCTAGCCAACAGACATGAACTAGCCAAATTTGTCCTTGTATCCCTAGCATCAAGCACAGTGCCTGGTATATATTTAATAAGTATTTATTGTTTAACCTACTAATTAATTTTGACTCTTAAGTATGAACTCAAAAATACAGAAACCATGTCTTGACTTCATTGCTCCCTCAGTACCTAGAATAGTACTCTGCATGAAATAGACACTCAATAAATGTTTGTTATTGAATTAATGAACATACAAAATCAATCAACCTGTAGGCATTTGTTGAGTCTACAATATGTGCCAGGTACTATATTCAGTACTGGGGATACAGAAACAAAAGTAAATAAACATCCTTCCTAAATATAAATGACCTTATCACAAAATGGATAGTGAAAGTAAATACATTATTTCTTTGGCGCATGTGAGAAAGTCATTGATAAACTTTAGAGCCAAATTAACTCAAAAAATTATGTTATGTATAGGTTCTAATAACTTGCTTATAAAGTATACCATTTTACTTCCATGGAAATAAGAGCTTGAGTTTTGCATTTATTATTACTATATATCAAAAAAAAATTTTGAGAAAGATCTGTCATAGCTTGAGCGAGTCCTTCACAGAAACAGTTCTCTGTGGAAAAACATGAACAAGAATCTCCTTAGGAAGGCATGGGAAGTTGCAGTCTGAACCCCTGGGGAAAGACCTGCTTAGATTAGATTGTGGCTCCATCTAAGCCTTGATTCAGTGAGCATGGCTGCAGGCCCATAGTTCCACATTGTCACTGTCAGTCTGGACATCCTCATCTTGGAAGGCTGCAGTGAGGTTGATGAATTTTATAAATGCCAGGGAGATTAATTTATACTTGGAGCCTATTCATCTCTTAAAGCAGTTCCTGAGAAAAGAAGATCGAGGCCAGAAAATTGCCAGACCACAAAGAGGCACTTCCTGTCAGACAGCTGGGGTGGGCATTGGAGCAGAGTTCCAGAAACTCGTTCTCAGCAGGAGGGAAGAAATGGCTGAGGAGGCAGCTAGAATACTGCCAACCCCCACCAGATGTATTCTCCATGTCATCTGGCCAAGAGTAAATGCACTTCAAGGGAATTTCACAGCACTCCTTTGCTTGATTTGTATGCTAGTGCTTACCAGAGAGAGTAACCTTAGTCATCTTTCTGAATTGCATTCTGAGCTCTCTGGTCAATAGGATGTTTCCATTTGGAGACCAAAGTTAGGTGCTGGCTGGGGCTGAGAGTCTGGCCGAAGGAAAATGCTCGGTGCAAACATTACATTTTGAAAATGTCCATGCGTCTCTCCTTGTGAGCCTGGCCTCCTGCAGGCTGTCCCATCTGCCAAGTGTGAGGTTAGGAAAGGGGGCAGAAATGGTCATAGAGCCATTGGCTACTCTTGTCTCCAGCTCTGAGGTTTCAGAATGAGTCATTAGCTCTTCCCAAGTCACCAGTGCTTAAGATGAGAGAAACCATAGCTGAACTGCTGAAACCTCAGGAGCTGGAGTCAGATCTAGCCTCCAACCCTTTCTGGCAAGCCCCTTGTCAGTTTTCTGATCCAGACAATGAGCATCATACTAGTACCCACCTCCCAGGGTTGCTGTAAAGATCAAATGCAATATTTGTAACGTGCTTAACATAGTGCCTGCCTTGAAGTAGGTACTACATAAATGCTAACTTGTTATTGATACCAAAGAGAGATTGTAGAAAGAGCAGTGGCTCTGCTGTCAGGGGATCTACCTCTGGATGGTCACTGGCTGTGTGACTTTGGTCAAGTTATTTAACTTCCTCAAACCTCAGTGTTCTCATGTGCAAGTAAGGAGGCTGAACTATGTGGCCTTAGACATCCCTTTCCAGTCTAGATCTGTAATCTTTTGATGTCCTCCCATGGTAGGATCTAGTTTTCTTACTCTTTCTCTTCTCTATTTTCCTCTACTCTTGTTCCTTTCTTCCCACCAAGTTGGACTTGTTGGAAGTGAGTAGTGGGAAGATCATGGAAGGGGGGAATATTTTGTCAGGGTAAATGGAGCTGGCAGTAAATTGCTGCTGCTGCTGTGGTTGTTTAAGGAAAGAAAGCAAATAATTCTAGTACGTTTTTCCCTGTTTCCCCATTACCAACTAATCCGGGCCATACTAAAGGGAAAATTTTTTAAAATCTTTCTGCTTATAATCACGTAAATGAACTCTGAAACCTAATGTACTAGTCACACTGAAGTATAATCCTAGTGCTGTTCTCATTTCATGAACCTCAGCAAATAAATGTCCTTACTATCCAGACTAAATTTCTCATTATCATCTGTAATGGCTACTCCTGAGTGCCCAAGAAACTATGCTATTTGTGAAGTTTGCTGATGGAGAAAGGGGAAACCCACATGCATATTTTCTTAGTTTAATGGCTTTTGGCCAGAAGTCATGTGTCTGAGGCTTCAATTATAGGGGAAAGGCAGCAGCCTTATCTCCACTAATCCCATCCCCACTAAGTTTACCTTTTCATCAAGGATATTCATGAAGTGAACTAAGATTTCCCAATGATTATCACAATCCCCATCATCCAACTGTTCTTTTTGGCCTCTACCTGCTCTCTTGGAGGCACTATTTCTGCACTCAGCATGTATGCTTTACAAATGGCAGATTTTGTCCAAAACAATTAGGCCCCAAGGAAAAGCACAATACTAACAGGATGAATTTCTTGACTCTAAATCTTAAGGAACTAGTGCTTTCAGAACCTAAATATATTTTTTATCTTGGCCTTAGGGGAACCAGGATGACTTTAGCCAGAGACACTTCCAATGTCTTGGAATTATTATTGTTTAGTTCATCAAAGTTAGATTGCCATCCACTGGTAAACATAGTCCTTCCAGAGGAATAGTTTTCGTGTCACTTCAATAGTGTCACTGTGTAAAAAGACTAACTGTAGAGAAAAAGAAAGTCAAAAGTTCTCTGAACTGTGTTATCAACAAGGTTGCTGTACTTTAAAAAAAAAATAAAAAAAGTTTGGACGGCAAATAGCTTGATTAAAATGTACGTTCTTTCTGTTTTTGGAAGTTCCAAAGTGCCCAATTAATCATAAGTTCATTGAAGCCAGGACTTTTATTCAGTGACTTTCTTTTTGTCTTCGTTTCCTGTTTTTATACCTGTGTCTGGTTTCTGTTCATTCTAATCCATTTGACTCTTCAGAGATATGTCTTCAGAGTATCTATGCATTTCTTTTCTCCTACAAAATAGGAGTGTATGATTTGACCTGGGATTATGCAGGAAATAGATGGAAGAGTAGGGGAACAGGGACATAAGGCATCAGTATTTCTTTCCAAAGCAAGAGCATTCCCTGAAAAGCAAATAGTTAGCTCCATAAGAAGATTAATTCTCAGCAGTGGATACTAGAAAGAAGAACGAGGATACTGTCAATCCATTCCCTAGTGCTTAGATGTAAGGAGAAGTGTGATTTTTTTCTGCTGTCATCCCCTTTGCATTTTGATTAGCACATTCCTTAATTTTCTGCTCAAGTTGGAAAATTCATAATGTTGACATTGAAAAGCATGGGCAGAGAGTCCTTTCTGGCTCTGCTCAGTCTGAATCATTATTTGTAAATAGCAGATCTCAGAAGACAGGACCAATATTTTTATTATAACATCCCATTGAAAGCCTCTGAAAATTAGGACCTGTACATCTGACTTGTACCTCTGCCTCTACCACTATTTCTTATGTGACCCTGGGAAAATCATTTGATCTTCCTGTTTTCTTAACTAAAAGAAGGAGAATGTTATTTTCTACCCATCCACCTTCCCATGGATGTTTGTAAGGACTAATGAAACATCTATAGAGCTTCTCAAAGTAAAAATATCATGTGTGTATAATCCTAATTTCCTTTATTTCAGGGTACTCAGCATTTATGATAAATGCTATGGTTGGTTCCCCTTATCTTTTTTTTGTTCCCATTGTTTTTAGTATAGTAATAATTCATATTGCTTTTTTTCATTGTGGTTACTATCAGTGTTCATTTAAAAAGCAGTTTTCTAATTCTGAAATCTTCTGTTTCTTAGACTTTTCATCTTCTGAGATGGGATCTAAATGATTCTGAGGATCAGTATAAATTATCAGCAAGTAATTAAAATGTCCAAAATACATTTTTTTTTCATTTTGTTCATTTTTCTGGAAAATTCCTTCTAATGTAGCGGATCAATACCTGCTTTGCAGTTTCAAATCTAAGAAGTTAAATGACTTGTCCAGTTCAGTCTCACATAGCCAGTATGTGTACATAAAGCTTTATTTCCTGAGTCTTCTACCACAGAGTCTTTCCTTTCCCAAATTAACCTTGTGGGTTTTTTTTTTTAATTTTGTATATATATATATCCTCTGTAATATCATGAAGTATATTATTGTTTGCTTCCTTATAAGGAAGATCTACTTTGTCCTGTTTTTATTTTTTGACCCTAAGACTTTGAACATTTTAATAAAATTGTGAGTAGTTAATAAAATAACACTAGTAAATTTAAATTACTCTTCTGTGGTTACTGTACTCCCCACCAGTCACTCTTCAGTTCCATGACACTATCCTTCATCTATGGGCTCCAGGAATTTTTTTCTGGCTGTTCCCCCAAGTCTAGAATACTTTCACTCTTCATCTCTGCCTATTGGTTTTCCTGTATTCTTTCAAACCCAACTAAAATCCTGTCTTTTCTAGGGAAGTTTTCCAAACTTTCCCTTTGTTAATTATTTCCTGTTTATCCTCTCTATAGCTTGTTTTACAGATGTGTTTGCATGTGAGGGAAGTAAGTGGTGATAAGGATTGAGTGAACCACGTTGACTCCATCTCATGACTCAGTTCTGCAATTAGAACTCAGTTTTCTTTCTATTTAGTTATGGATCTAGTACAGCTTCAGTTTTGTGAGAAAATTTTATTCAGCTGTGGAAATTGGAAGAAAACTTTATCACATAGTTTGAACCTAGCCCTCTATGGGGAAGCTGAACCACCTCTATCTGCTGCTTAGAGACTCTTAATTAAGGACCTGAGTTATGTTGACCAGAAACCCAGTCAGATCCAAAGATTGACGTGAGGATTTTCTCTCTTAGGCATCTTAAGTAACCTGTATGTCTTACCATAGTTTCTATCTACCCATTAGTTTATGAACTCCTTGAGGAGTTCCTTGAGAGTTAGGACTATCTTTGTCTATCACTGACTAACTTTTGCCTCTTTTTGTATTCCCAGCTTTAGCACAGTATCTGGCATGTAATAGGCACTTAATAAATGTTCATTAACTAATATATGTTTTTCCTGTCCTATTTGTCCTTTCTGTTGTTCTTGCTCTTGACCTAGATTCCATTTTTTTCAAGCTATTCATTTATTTAAAAAATATCCAGTATCCATTCTTGCCATGTCCTGTGGGAGAAACAAAGTAGGCAGGGCTCCATCATGGAATTAGTATCCAGTGTATACTATTTTCAACCCAAACTTTGACCTGTTACATGCTGGCATAAAGGGGAATTATAGTAGAAACTATTTGAACTTGGAGTCTGGAAAGACTGAGATTTAAATCCCATTTCCAGCACTTACTAGCTGTATGATTCTGGACAAATTATTTCTCTTTTCAGAGTCTCCATTTATTTGTAAGTAGAAAGATAATAACACTGTAATAAATACCCACTACAAAAGGTTGTTCTTAGGATGAAATGAGATGATGTAAACAAAGCATTTTCTAAATCTTGAAATGCTGTACAAATATCATTATTGTTATTGAATATGGATTTTTAAGGAGGGTGTTTTTCCCAAATGGATTTAATTTGATCTTATGATCAAAAAACAATAAACAACAATGAGATTCCTTATCCTCTGCATCTTTCAGTCAATCACTTAACTCTAAAGACAAGTTCTACTATAAAATATCATTTGTGAAAGCCTGCCAACTCTTACTTCCTCATGTCTTATGAAGAATTCCTTCAATATTTACATAGAGCATTCTCAAAAAGATTTTGATGGGATGGGGAAATAGACATATGGGTTGTTAATTATTGGTATTTTCTCAATTGCCTTTTTTAAAAATTGGTTTGAGATTTGTTTTTCTTCCCTCCTCCTGAAGTGTTTGGAAATCCTCCCCTCTTTCAAATGTCTTGGGAATAGGATTCCCTCAATACTCTCAAAATGGCATCATTCCTATTCCATATAGACTTCACCTAGTTCAGTTGCTCTTTCTGCACTTTTAAAAAAAGTGCCCTTAGTGAAGTAGAAGCTTGAATTTGCTCAAGACAGTGTGGAAGGTAACCACCAGACTCCAAGGAGATTCCAGAGGGTGGAAAGTCCAAGGTTTTTATGAGGAGGAGGTTAACTCCTGTTGGCCAGCATTAAGGTGGCTTTCTTTAAAGCTGTAGATTTTTATTTGGTATGTTCTTACATATGCATTTGAATACAGGGGTTCCCAAAAGAGATGGAGCAGCTTTAATCCAAAAATTTAGCTTAAAACCACACTCAAACTAAGACTCTTGAATCACTTTTAAAAAATTTTAATAGTTTAACAACTCCACTCATATTTTTGGGACACCTGGTATAAACTCCTTAAGAATTGGTTCACTATGACATAGGAAAAAGTTGCACAGGATGAGAAAGTATATGTGGATTCAGATATGTCAATTAACCATAAGAGACAAAGATGAAATAACCCCTGCTTTCAGTGACCTGATATTCTGTAGAGAGAGACTACACATTCATAAGAAAGCTTATATAAAAATAAATACAAGGTACATTTTTGGAGAGGGAGCACTAATAGCTGGGGAAAATCAAACAAGACTTCATACAGAAGATGACTGTTAAAGCAGTGGGATGGAATACTTATGCTGATGAGTAAAAGAACCACCAAAAGTATTATTATTATCATTATTATTGTTATCATTATATTTTTCTCATCTTTTTTGATGGGGTTCACATAGATCCTGTCTCCAGACCATGATAGGTTTCCTATATTGTGGTTTTTGTTGTTGTTGTTGTTTTTAGATTTAATATTCTAGAAATTCTGACAGGTTGATTAAAAAAAATCAAATAGCTTTTTGTAGCTGAATAAAACTATTAAGATATAAACTGATTCCCTGTAGGCTTATTTGACAGCATCTTTGGTACCACTCCCATAGTAGATGGAATGATATACACCTCATCCTATTCCTTACTTCTGAACTAGGTCTCTATATTTTGAAAGCTTTTTTGTTCTATATAGTTTAGAGATTAAATATTTTGTGTAGCGATATCTATTTTTAAAAGTTGTTCTTCAATTTTTGTGAATAAGTATTATGTTTGGGTGGCTGTGGACAATAATGGTTTCAATAAACAAGCCTAAATGACTCAGCCTTTGTTTGTTAGTCTTTGTTGACATAGTTGGCTGAGTTCATGCACTTATTTTCCCTAGAAGATCTTCTGATTTCTTTCTTGGATCTTCATCTCAATTCAAAGGCAAACCACCTTGTTACATTTGACAAATCCAAATAGGATGAATGTATCTTTTATCTACTTTTCCTTTTATCTACTTTATCTCAGTGAAGTGATGATAATTTGTTTGTTCCAAAAAGTATTCGACATTTTTATTCTGTTGGTCATATGCTTTGAGAATATATATTAATGCCCTCCTTCTTTTTGGTAAGAAAGTGTCAATTTTTCCATAGCTACCTTAGGGTGATAGACCATGAGTTTTGTTAATATCTTAGTATTATTTTTTGTTAAGATACTTTCCAAATCTATTGTGGTCTGTTTTAAAATATAAATGACTAGTGTTGTTTTGCTTTAAACGGGATGAGAAGCTGAAGTTGTATACTAATTAGGAATTAGGATGATGATGGTGGTGATGATCATCATCATCAACATTTTATTTAATTTTGACATTCTGCTCACATATTTTATATTCTTTTTAACACCAAATTTTTTATTAACATCAGTTTACATTTTTACTTAAATTATGGGAACTGATAGAGTGAGAATAAAAATGTAATTTTGAAAGCAGGCCAGAAATTCTGATTAGAAGCTTGGCTTTGTGCCATGTGAATTATCTCTCATTTAGCACTGTAAAGGAACTTTATTGAAATCTTGCCATAATGCAAGTAAGTGATTATCCCAGTCCATAAAGACAGTTATAGGACCAGTATTTCATATCTTTCAGTATTATTTATTTCCATACCACATGTTGCTTCTGTGATGTATTAAAACATATATATTATGTATAAAAGCATATGTAAACTAAGATTTTGGAAGTATAGCCATTAAAATGATATATGAAAACTTTAGCTATAATAACAAATTCTGCTCATATATTTTCAAAACATTGATGAAAGTATGCAGAAATGTTGGGGGGGGGTACAAAGCTCTTAAAATTATTTCCAAAAATGAATGGAATCTTTTTTTCCCCAAATAAAGTAGCACAATATGCTGAATGGAAAGCTAGCCTCAAAGTCAGGGCTTGCTGTCCTTTGTGGACTTGATGTCAGAAAGAGCTGGCTTCAAGATCTACTCTGACATATACTGGCCATGTCACCCTGGGCAAGTCAACTTAACCCCTCAGTGCCCCCAAATAATTCACTTAAGACGTTAAATTAGATAGCAGGTGCTCATTCACATTGGTAGAGAGAGTTTCCTACCAAGATAAAATGAAACCATACATATAGCTATTTTGGGTTTTTTGGTTTTGGGTTTGTTTGTTTGTTTGGTTTGGTTTGGTTTGGTTTTTTTTGGGGGGGGGTTGTTTTGTTTTGTGTTTTAAGAAAAAGTAACTTTAAATAGGATCACTGAGTCTATGTTGACTGTCCTATATAGAAGCTGGCAAATCCACACAGGGACAAAGAAGTATCTTGGCATAGGAGATAGTTGCAATTACTTTTTTTTTTTGTACAAAGTTCCTCCTGCAAAAAAAAAAAAAAAAAAAAAAAAGCAGGGGCAGCTAGGTGGCGCAGTGGATAGAGCACCAGCCCTGAAGTCAGGAGGACCTGAGTTCAAATCTGGTCTCAGACACGTAACAGCTGTGTGACCCTGGGCAAGTCACTTAACCCCAATTGCCTCAGCAAAAAAAAAAAAAAAAAAAAGTTCCTCCTGAAGTTCTTGTTACCTGGTAGAAATTGACCTTCACTAAACTCCATTAGAAATTTCTTCTTGCTTATCTTACCTAACATGTGCTGTCCTACTTTGAAGGTGTGTGTGTGTGTGTGTGTGTGTGTGTGTGTGCGCACGCGCGCGTGTGTGTGTGTGTATTGGTAGAGACAATGAAAGGAAAGAGAAAATCAGGACACAATTTCATTGCTTGTGTGGAGTCCTGCAAACAAAATTTAATGGAAATAGGTTGAAAATAATAGCTAAAATGAGATACTTGGTATATTCCTGAGCTTCACTTATCCATACCAGCTCTCTCTCCTGTCATCATGGAAAATCAAAAGCCAGCCTTGTCTGACAAATTCAAGACTGATTTTAATGATGTATAATTCTCACAACCAGTGGTCTTCCCTTCACAACCCCCCCCCAAAAAAAAAAAGTTCTTATCCCAGTCTGTTTTTTTGTTTTTAAGCTTAGCAGGACAAAAATGAAAACGTTGATGAATGCTTTCTGGTAATAAGACTTTTCTTCACTAACAGACTTTGTCAAGTTTAAGATGAGAAAAGTTACCCAAGTTTTTCTTTAATGCTGAGTCCTGAAGCTTGAATGTTTTAAGTATGCATACCTAATTAGTCAACACTTTAACTAGGGCAGAATACATCACTGCCTCAGGTTTTAGTTTGTGTTGTTGGATATTTTTATTACACCTTAAAAGTCTAATTAAAACAGATTACCTTTCTTCTCAATAAAAATAACAGAGAAAAGTAGTTTCCCAGAATGTTGGAGTGAAAATAACCTTCAGTGCACTGGGAGTTAGAAGACTTTCATTCTACTACCAAGTCTGCCACTAACCATCTGTTGTGATGTGAGGCTTAAAGAGATTAAAGAAGTGCCTAAAAGAACAATCCAAAATAGAATAGTCAACCTTATAAGGTGATGATTTTATTCTCCCAGGAGTCTTCAAGCAAAGACCTCAAAACCACTTCATGAATTCCACCTCCCAGCTGTCCTCTCTGCAATCTATCTGTCCACAGCTTTATTAATATTCCTAAAGCACAGGTCTTGCCATATCACTCCCCTGCTCAATGAACTTCAATGGCTCCCTCTTTCCTCTATAATAAAATACAGTGCTGACATTTACACTCTGTCATCTAATTAATTACCCTTAGATTCCAGATTCAAAATTACTTCCCACCATGTATTCTGTGTTTCAAACTGGCTTATTTGCTGTTCCTCATAGGTGACATACCATCTTTCAACTGTCACAGGCTATCTCCCATACTTGGAATGTTACTTATACGCATACACATACACATCCTATCTGTGTACATGTTTTTTCTCCAAGTCAAATTTAAATTCCTTGAGATCAGGGACTTTTGGATCTTGTTTCTATATGCTCCACACCTAGCCTAGTCCCTCACATATTATAGACATTCACTCCATGCTATTTTAATTGGATCATGTTTATGTTGGTCAGTCATATCCGACTTTTCATGACCCGATTTGGACTTTTCTTTTTTTTTTTTATTTTTTTTTAATTTTAAGCTTTTTATTTGTATAACATATGTATGGGTAGTTCCCCAACCTTGATCTTTACAAAGCTTTCCAATACAAATTTTACCCCCAGTCCCCTCCCCTTCCCCAGACGGCAGGAAGTCCACTACATGTTAATAATGTTGAAATGCTTGAGAAGTTATGCAAGAAAAATCCTATCTACAAGGAAAAAAAGAATCAGAGAAAGGCAACACAATGCAAGCAAATGTCAATAGAGATCATGAAAATGTTACGTTGTGGTCCATATTTCATGTCCCTCTTTCTGGGTGTATATGGTTTTCTTCAGTGAACAACTAGAACTGGTTTGAGACAATTCTTTATTGCAGAGAGCCATGTCCATCAGAATTGATCATCATGTAATACTGTTGTTGCTGTGCATGATGATCTCCTGGTTCTGCTCATTTCACTCAGCATCAGTTCATGCAAGTCTCTCCAGGCCTCTCTGAAATCGTCCTGCTGGTCGTTTCTTACAGAACAATAATATTCCATAACATTCATATACCATAATTTATTCAGCCACTCTCCAGTTGATGGGCATCCCTTCAGTTTCCAGTTTCTAGCCACTACAAAAAGGGCTGCCACAAACATTCTTGCACATGTGGGTCCCTTTCCCTCCTCTAAGATCTCTTTGGGATATAGGCCCAGTAGAAACACTGCTGGGTCAAAGGGTATGCACAGTTTGACAACTTTTTGAGCATAGCTCCAAATTGCTCTCCAGAATGGTTGGATCTGTTCACAGTTCCACCAACAATGTATTAGTGTCCCAGCCCTCCCACATCCCCTCCAACATTCATCGTTATCTTTTCCTGTCATTTTAGCCAATCTGACAGGTGTGTAGTGGTATCTCAGAGTTGTCTTAATTTGCATTTCTTTGATCAATAGTGATTTGGAGCAACTTTTCATATGACTAGAGATGGTTTTAATTTCTTCATCTGAAAATTGTCTGTTCATATCCCTTGACCACTTATCTATTGAAGAGTGGCTTGAATTCTTATATATATGAGACAATTCTCTATATATTTTAGAAATGAGGCCTTTATCAGAACCATTAAATGTAAAGATGATTTCCCAATTAGATGCTTCCCTCCTAATCTTGTCTGCATTTGTTTTGTTTGTACAGAAACTTTTTAACTTAATATAGTCAAAATTATCCATCTGGTGTTCAATTAGGAGTTCCAAGTCTTCTTTGGACATAAATTTGTTCCACCTCCACAGGTCTGAGAGATAAACTATATTACGTTCCTCTAACTTGCTTACAAAGTCCCTCTTTATATCTAGATCATGAACCCATTTAGATCTTATCTTGGTATGTGGTGTTAGGTATGGGTCAAGCCCTAATTTCTTCCACACTAGTTTCCAATTTTCCCAGCAGTTTTTGCCAAATAGAGAGTATTTATCCCAAAAGCTGTGGTCTTTGGGTTTATCGAACACTAGATTGTTAAGGTTAATGCCTAGGTTGTCCTGATAACCTATCCTGTGCCATTGATCCACTGCTCTATTTCTTATCCAGTACCAAACGGTTTTGATGACCGCTGCTTTATAGTATAGTTTTAGATCTGGTAGAGCAAGGCCACCTTCATCTGCCTTTTTTTTCATTAATCCCCTTGAAATCCTTGACCTTTTGTTCTTCCAAATGAACTTTGCTACTATTTTTTCTAGATCTGTAAAATAATTTCTTGGGAGTTTGATTGGTATGGCACTAAATAAGTAGATTAGTTTGGGTAGTATTGTCATTTTTATTATGTTTGCTCTGCCTACCCATGAGCACTTAATATTTTTCCAATAGATTAGGTCTGATTTTATTTGTGTGGAAAGTGTTTTGTAGTTTAGTTCGTATAGTTTCTGACTTTTCCTTGGCAGATAGATTCCCAAATATTTTATCCTATCATCTGCTATTTGGAATGGAATTTCTTTTTGTATCTCCTGCTGCTGAACTTTGTTGGTAATATATAAAAATGCTGATGATTTACGTGGATTAATTTTGAATCCTGCAACTTTGCCAAAGTTGTGAATTGTTTCTAGTAGTTTTTTAGTTGAATCTCTAGGGTTCTCTAAGTATACCATCATGTCATCTGCAAAGAGTGATAATTTGGTTTCTTCATTACCTACTCTGATTCCTTTTATCTCTTTTTCTTCTCTTATTGCTAAAGCTAACATTTCTAATACAATATTAAATAGTAATGGTGACAGTGGGCAGCCTTGTTTCACTCCTGATCTTATTGGGAATGGTTTTAGTTTGTCTCCATTACATATGATGCTTGCTGATGGTTTTAAATAGATGCTACTGATGGTTTTAAGGAAAAGCCCATTTATTCCTATACTCTCTAGTGTTTTTAATAGGAAAGGGTGTTGGATTTTGTCAAAGGCTTTTTCTGCATCTATTGAGATAATCATATGGTTTTTGTTAATTTGGTTATTAATATAATTAATTATGCTGATAGTTTTCCTAATATTGAACCAGCCCTGCATCCCTGGTATAAATCCTACTTGGTCATAGTGTACTATCCTGGGGATGACTTTCTGTAATCTCATTGCTAAAATCTTATTTAAAATTTTTGCATCAATATTCATTAGGGAAATTGGTCTATAATTTTCTTTCTCTGTTTTTACCCTACCTGGTTTAGCTATTAGCACCATATCGGTCTCATAGAAGGATTCTGGCAGTATACCTTCTGTCCCTAATTTCTCAAATAGTTTGTGTAATATTGGAATTAATTGTTCTTTGAATGTTTGGTAGAATTCACATGTAAATCCATCTGGCCCTGGAGATTTTTTCTTAGGGAGTTGGTTAATGGCTTGTTCTATTTCTTTTTCTAATATGGGACTATTTAAATAATTTATATCCTCTTCTGTTAACCTCGGCAATCTATATTTTTGTAGATATTCCTCCATTTCATTCAGATTTTCAAACTTACTGGCATAAAGTTGGGCAAAGTAACTCCTAATTATTGCTTTAATTTCCTCTTCATTGGAGGAAAGTTCTCCCTTATCATTCTTGAGACTAACAATTTGATTTTCCTCTTTCCTTTTTCTTATCAAATTAACTAAAAGCTTATCTATTTTGTTAGTTTTTTCATAGAACCAACTCTTAGTTTTATTTATTAACTCAATAGTTTTCTTATTTTCGATTTTATTAATTTCTCCTTTTACTTTTAGAATTTCCAATTTGGTATTTAATTGAGGGTTTTTAATTTGTTCTTTTTCTAGTTTTTTTAATAATAAGCCCAATTCATTGATCTTTTCTTTCTCTATTTTATGCAAGTAAGCATCTAGAGCTATAAAATTGCCCCTTAAAACTGCTTTGGCCGTATCCCACAAATTTTGGTATGTTGTCTCCTTATTGTCATTCTCCTGGATGAAATTATTGATTGTGTCTATGATTTGCTCTTTCACCCATTCATTCTTCAGGATTAGATTATTTAATTTCCAATTACCTTTTGGTTTATTTTCTCCTGGCCTTAAATTGCATGTGATTTTTATTGCATCATGATCTGAAAAGGATGCATTTACTATTTCTGCCTTTCTGCATTTGATTTTGAGGTTTTTATGCCCTAACACATGGTCAGTTTTTGTATAGGTTCCATGGACTGCTGAGAAAAAAGTAAACTCTCTACTGTCTCCATTCAACTTTCTCCATAGATCTATCATACCTAACTTTTCTAACAATTGGTTTATCTCCCTAGTTTCTTTCTTGTTTATTTTGTAGTTTGATTTATCTAATTCTGAGAGAGCAAGGTTGAGATCCCCCACTAGTATCGTTTGGCTGTCTATTTATTCTTGCATCTCTCTTAATTTCTCCCCTAGGAATTTGTGTGCTATTGCACTTGGTGCATATATATTTAGTATAGATATTGCTACATTATCTATGGTACCCTTTAATAAAATATAGTTTCCTTCCTTATCTCTTTTGATTAGATCTATCTTGGCTTTTACTTGATCTGAGATAAGGATTGGATTTGGACTTTTCTTGGAAAAGTTAAGAGTGGTTTGCCACTTCCTTTTCCAACTCATTTGACAGATAAGGAAACTGAGGCAAACAGGGTAAAGTGATATGCCCAGATTTACCCAGCTAGTAAAAATCTGGTGCCAGATTTGAATTTAAGAAAATGAGTCTTCCCGACTCTAGGCCTACTACTCTCTCCAATGCACTATCTAGCTGCTCTAATTTAAACACAGAGGAGATTAATTCTTCAGGTCTCAGTTTCCTGTAAATAAGGATGAATGGAGCTGGGTTAGATGATTTCTTAGGGTATTCTGTAGCTTTATAAACTGTACATTGTTCCCAATATTTGCTTTTTGAAATCTTTCATTTATAGTAACAAGAGTCCTGTAGTTTAGTTTCAAGGAGTTTATATTCAGAAGCAATAGTGGAGGGCCATTTTGGTTTTCTGTCATTGATGTAGTGGATTGGTATTAAACAAACATCCAATGATTATGACTTTGGGAAAAGTGAAATGAAGAAGGGGTAGTTGGGAGGCTTTCAACTAAATCCCCAGTATTTGTGGGGACATCTGGATAGTATTTATTTGTCTTATTTACAAGTGAACTACTTTGGTCAGCCCTTTCTGATAGCATGGGATTGAGTCAAAGGAAAATTATGTTTTTTGCCTATAGTTTTGGGTATTGTTCTATGTGTCTGAATGTAATCACCTTCTATCCTTTATTTCTCCTGTACACTAATTACTGCAACTTGTTTCTCTTTTCTGTTGTTTGAGAGGTTCAGAGGCCTTTCTTGCATGTGCTAGTTGTGGTTAACCATATTGTTGATTATAAATAAAATTGTCGACTTTCAAAGCAAGCATCATATCACCCTTCTGTGTTAAAATCAGAGCTCTTCATGTGATTCTAGTCTGGCATTCATATCTACAGGCTAAATATATGTTTCTTTCACACCAAGGTGGTGGCAAAAGCCTGGGAACATTTAACTGAAGCAGATTCCATGTCCCTAACTCACCCTATCACGCCAGTGATTCAGGAATTGAGCTTTAAAACTGACAAACAAGCCCAGCAAGGTAAATTAGAAATGAAGGGCCTATTTTACATTTTTCAGCCTCTGTCATTTCAGATTAGGCTCCTGCTTGTCTGCTCCCCTCTGGTATTCCTGCAGATCCACCTCCAGGGCTGGGATGCAAGCACAGAAAATGGCTAGCCAACTCTGTTTAAATTCTCTGAATTGCTTCACTTATAGAGCAACCATTGTGGATCACCAGATTTTCAATTTTTGCAACTAGGGCTACGTCTGTTCCTGTTTTCTATCTTTAAACTATTAACTTAACCTTCTTTCCCTTTTCCTCTCTTCTATTCCCATCCCTGAAACAAAACAAAACACTTTAGTATACAAATTATAGATGTGTAGTTAATCTTGGATTTTTCAATATGTTAATTCATCCTCAGTTTACAAATTTCATTCATAATCATTCTATATGTCTGTTTCTCTATGCTCCCACATTCACCCCCAAGCAGTTAAAAAAAAAAAAAAAAAAAGGAGATCAAAGAAAAGTTGATAGTAGTTCTGCTGGTAGCTATTGCCTCCAAGGGGACCATCTTCTGTGAGAGGCCAGTCTTGGTCAATCCTCATATAAGTGGGGTACAGGAGAATGGACACAAAATTGTATGAAAATGAAACACAAGATTGTGCACCAAGAACTTTATCCTAAGTTGAGGTAGAAATCATAATAGATACTTAAAATTAGAATTGAGACCAAAGTTTCTTCTGTGTGTTAGGTACTTTGTTAGATGCTGAGGATATAAGAACCCTTGCTTTCAAATAGCCTATATTGTGCCAAGGCAGATTTGCATGCACTGAGATAGCTATCATATTTCCATCTAGGTCTTCTTATCCTCCATTTTCCTGTCTGAGAGGTTAGTCAGTTAACAATCATTTGTTAAGTGGTTTTTGTTGTTGTTGTTTGCCAAGTCACAGGTGTTGGGCTAAGCAACAAAGATACAAAGAAATGCAAGGGGTGGGTGTGTGTGTGTGGGTGTGTGTGGGTGTGTGGGTGGGTGTGTGGGTGTGTGGGTGTGTATGTAAATAAATATATAAATATGACCTTTCCCCTCAAGGAGCTCACATCCTTAAGAGAGAAACAATTTGCACATGATTTGGTATATACAAGATCAAGACAGTGTAAATAGAAGGGAATCTTAAAAGGAAGAAACTTTCCAAAGTTTTCTTAGAGAAGGTAGGATTTAAACTGAAACTTGAACAAAGCCAGGAATTAGAGCTGAGGAAGAATAGTCCAGGTATGAGGAATGCCAAAGTTGAGAGATGGAGTGTCATATGAGGGACAACATTTAGGCCTGTGTATGTGGACCATATAAAGGGATGGAAGGTAAATGAACTGAAAGAGGAAGAAAGGAACCCTATCACAAAAGACTTTAAATGCTAAACAGAAGATCGCATATTTGGTCTGAAACATAGTAGAGATCCATTGGAGTTCACTGATGTGGGAGTGGGATAAGGGATAGAGGTATGGTCAGCCCTGAATTTTGGGAAGACCATTGAGTGGAGAATAGCTTAGAGTGAAGAGAGACTCAAATCCTAGAGAGGCAAATAGATAGCTGAAAGATGATGATAAACATGTATCTGAGTTATGAAGGTACAAATGAATAGATATGACAACAGATTGGATATGTGGGGTGAGTATGAATAAAGTGTCAAAGTTATGAAACTAGGTGAGTAGAAGAATGATAATACACTTGACCATAGGAAACTTGGGAGGAGGGGAATTTCTTTTTTTTAACATGCTGCATTTGAGAGAGCAGTTAAAAGATTTTTTGTTTTGTTTTCTTTTGTTTTGTTTTGTTTTTACTATTTTGAGTTCCATGTTTTCTCCTGTCCACTCTTCCCCCTTCCTTGAGAAGGCAATGATGTTGATTTTATATATACAGTCATACGAAACATATTTTCCATATTAGCCATATTGCAAAAGAAAACACCAACAAAAAGTAAAGAAAATAAAGTAAAAAAAGAAAGTATGCTTCAATCTACATTAAAAATTCATAAGTTCTCTTTCTGGTGGTGGATAGCATTTATCATCATGAATCTTTTGGAATTGTCTTGGATCATGGTTTTAATCAGAATAGCTAAGTTATTCACAATTGGTTATTGTTAAAACATTGTTGATACTATGTAAAATGTTCTCCTGGTTCTGCTCACTTCATTTTGTATCAGTTCAGATAGTGTTCCCAAGTTTTTCTGGAAGCATTCTGCTTATCATTTTATATAGCACAATAATATTCCATCACAGTCAAATACCACAACTTGTTTAGCGATTTCTCAATTGATGGGAAACCCCTCAATTTCCAACTCTTTGCCACTGCACAGAGAGAACTGCTATAAATATTTTTGTATAAATAGATCCTTTTTCTTTTATCTCTTTGGGATATAGACATGGTAATGGTACTGCTGAATCAAAGACTATACAAACACTATACGTATATACATACATAAACATATAGCCTTTGGACCTAGTTCCAGAATGGTTGGACCTATTTACAACTCCACCAACAGTGCATTATTATAGTTGAGACCCGTTCAACTAGATTCCTAGTATCTAGGGGATGGAGAAACTGGTGGTATATAGATGGGTTTTTTTGTTTTGTTTTACTTGTTTTATTTAAAAGTAAGTTATATTAGTTTGCTTAGTCCCTTTTGACTGGCCTTTTCATATTTTAGAGTCAGTCAGCTAGCATTTAAGCATCTACTGTGTGCCAGACACTGTATTAAGCTTTGAGAATACAAAGAAAGGCAAAAGAACAGTCAGTAGAGTTACTTGAATTAGAAATAAATAATATGATTGAGTTTTAATGACGGAAATAATTGGAAAGGTCATTAAGCTTCCAAGAGACAAGGCCTTTTGGTTAGGTGGCACCCACTCAGATTGATTTTTCTTTGGTGACTTTCCAAAGTGAATGTGAGCAGTGGCCTTGGGGAGAAGAATCCTGTAGTGAAGGTTGCCTGATGAATTGTTGTCCATCCTATAGGAGTACATAGAAACAGGTCAGGGAGGAGGTCTGACTGCAAAGAGATTTAGTTTATGGGAACCTCTGCCATTAGGAAATTTTAATGTTTATCTGTGATGCTTGAAATAGCAGGAGCTTCCCTGAGATTTCCCTGAAGACTCATAAAATCCTGTAACCAAAGGGGCTTACTTATACTGCTAGGTACTCCTTATTCTCCTTCCCTATATCAGGAAAGCCCCTTTATCCAAAATATCTTCCCTACACTTCCTGAAATGTCAAATTCTACAAAATAGAGATTAATTAATAAGCTTCTCTTTTAACATTATAAACCAGCCATAAGATAAGGTCAAGACAGGTTAGTATAAATTAGATTAATCACATTGCTTTTCCTGGAATATCTAGCTGAGATTGACTGCTATGGAAGAATGGAAGCTTTGATGAAGAGCTAGAAAGAGGTGATCTTAACAGAATGGGATGTAGTAAGGAGGCAGACAGGCTTAGGTACGGACTTCAGAATATATCAGAGGAAAGGAAAAGAAAGGAAAGAAAAAGATATACAGCAAGAAGTTAGAGTAGGATAAAGAAAAATGTGGCAGGACACTAAAAACAAATTTCTTCTACTTCAAATATTTGTCTAAGGCTGGTCTTAATCTTTTCCTTACCTCTCAGAGAACAGATGGAAAATGGCCCTTCCCTTTGGAAATCTGGGCCCAAGAGAAAAGCTATCCCTGTTTGCCAGAGCACCTGTCAGGACAGAGTAAATTGAGAAATGTGGGTAAAAGCTAACTTCTCTGAGATATCAACTTGCTTTTCAATAAGGGAATCTTAGAGAACTGATATGGAAACCTGATCAATAGAATGAAGAATTGAAGGCAGCTCAGTTGTACTAAATAGAGCACTTGGACCTGGAGTCAGGAAGATGTGACTTAAAATCAGGTCTCAGATACTCACCCTGAGCAAGGCAATTAACTTGTCTTCCTCAGTATCTTCAATTGTAAAATTGTGAATAATAATATAACCTTCCTCCCAAAGTTGTTATATCAAGTGAGATAATATGTGTAAAGTACTTTGAATAGTGTCTGACACATAGTATTCTTACTAAATGCTTGCTTTTTTTTTCTTTCTTTTTCCCTACACTCCAGGTTTTCTACTTGGTAGCTCTAGAGAAACCTTACCCTCTTTCCCACTCATCTCACTTTATGAACTGGCTGACTCTATAGTTTAGTGAACAGAAGCCAGGGGGAAAGCTTTGAAAGTCCAGGATTAACTAAACCCAGTGAGCAGAAAGTATGCAGAGAGGTATTTAGGATCTTCACCATGCAAAAACTGATGGGGTCAGCAGAAAAACCAGACAATCCCCGAGGATTTCTCCTCACCCTTGACCTTAGCTGGGCTGTGTATGTTTATAGGGACTGAGTCACTGAGCTCCAATAAAGCTTTCTACTTTTTTTCAGTGGCAATGCTTCTGAGTCATGAGTGAAAGTTTATGGGTAAAATTTATTATAGCAAAACCTCTATAAAATAATTTCTTAGATAAGTGGCTTGTAACAATACTTTTTTGGTTTATACAAATAATCTCTTGTGTTTGTATGTCAACACATATTTCTGTGTATGATCATCATTATCCATATATGTGAATTAACACACTTAGAAACATGTCACAAACTTTAAAACACAAAGCATTATATGAACAAATCAGTTTGTAAACTAACTACATAAGAACTATTATTATTGTTGTTGTTGTTGTTTTGTGTCTTTTTTTATTAAAGCTTTTTATTTGCAAAACATATGTATGGGTAATTCTTCAACATTTGACCCTTTCAAAGCTTTCTGTTACAAATTTCCTCCCCTAGATGGAAGGATATCCACTACATGTTAATTATATTAAAATACTTGATAAATCAAATATATGTATACATATTTCCACCCTTATCATTGTTGTGCAAGAAAAATCGTATCTTCAAGAAAAAAAATCAGAAAAGGAAACACAATGCAAGCAAACATCAATAGGGAGCATGAAAATGTATGTTATGTTGTGGTCCACATTTCACATCCCTCTCTCTGGGTGTATATGGCTTTCTTCACTGAACAATTAGAACTGGTTTGAAACATTTCATTGTTGAAGAGAGCCATGTCCATCAGAATTGATCATCATATAGTCTTGTTGTTGCCGTGTATAATGATCTCCTAGTTCTGCTCACTTCACTCAGCATTAGTTCATGCAATTCTCTCCAGGCCTCTCTGAAATAATCCTGCTGGTCGTTTCTTATATAGAACAATAATATTCCTGTTATTTTGTGTCTTAGAGAAGTATAGAAAATAATGGATTTAGAGGGATGTAAAACTGAGCAGTCACTTAACTCTTCTCAACTTTTTTATGCATTAATTAACTTCTCAGTTTTCCCAATTGCCATCACTACCCACATCCTCAATTTATACTTCTTATTTCATATTTCTCAAACCTTGACCTAAAATTTCAAACCAGTTGAAAAATCCAGAGAAAAAGCTTTTTGAAGGTATATCTGAGATATCACCCAGAGTTCTGTTCTGTGCTGATTAATAATTATATCTTATACCATTTTCTACTACTCAATATTCCAGGGCAGCTAGGTGGTACAGTAGAGTGCTGAGGTTGAAATTAGGAAGATTCATCTTTCTGAATTCAAATCCATCAGCAGACACTTACTTACTAGCTGTATAACCTTGGGCAAGTTACTTCACCCTGTTTGTCTCAGTTTCCTCATCTATAAAATGAGCTGGAGAAGGAAGTGGAAAACTTCTTCAGTAACTTTGCCAAGAAAACTCTAAAATGGGATCACAGAGTCAGATGTGACTGAAACTACTCAACAACACCATCAGCAACAACAACTCATTATTCCATTCTTCCATTACCAATCAGCCAATTTAATCTCCTTCTATTCTAGAGAGTTGGAAATAGCATGACATTCTCAGCTAGAGCCACAAGGTATAGAAGGAGAGCTTTGTAAGCAATATCTGGAAGGTAATTTTCTCCTCTTGGTAAAATTGTAGAATCCATAGATGAAAACTGGAAGCTAGTGCTTAGAGGCACAACCATTTATTTCATTGTATTTATCAGTGGTTCTCAAAGTGTGATCCAGATATTCCTGGAGGTCTCTGAAGCCCTTTCATAGGGTTTACCAATTCAAAATTATTTTTTATTTCTAATATAATAAATATCTATAAAATAATTCATAAACAAAAACTCTTGGGGCAGATCCTCAATAATTTTAATAGTATAAAGAAATTGAAAACAAAAATTTGATAACCATTGTTACAGATGAGATCATTGAGGTCTAGAGAAATTGGACTTGCCTAAGATCCAATAGGTAAGATCTTGTAGAGCTGGCATTTGAGTGGTCTTCCCACTCCCAATATAATGCCTTTTTCACTGCATCGCAGAGATTCCTAGAAAATTGGAGGATATAGATAAGCATAGCTTAAAATAAAATTATATTCACTTTTGGAGTGTGTTGTATGATGTGATCTGACCTGCATTTTCAGCTTTCTGTTTTTGATCAATTGTTGCTTTGACCAAAACTCAGGAAAATAGAGTTTTTGCTACAGACTGGCAAAGCTGGCTAATTCTATTCCAAATGCACTAGGGCTAAAAGAGACTTAGATCTCTTCAGTATTCACTCCCCTAATGTTAAATGTTTGATCCATAATGACCTCCACCCCAGCTAGCCTCCTCATGTCTCTCTTTTGGAACTTTGGACTTCACTCCCTGGGACACCAGGATTTAAGGGGTGTGCTTTCTCCCTCTTTATGGAACCAGGCCTCCATAACCATCTCTATAGCATGGTGCTCCTACTTCCAGGTTTTTCCAGCACCTCTCTAGATGTTACCTTCCCCAAACTAGGATATAAACTGTTTGAGGGCAGATACTGTCTTTCTTAATCATCTTTGCATAACTAAAGCTTAGCACAATGCTTGGCACATAGAAAAAGCTCAGAAATAAATGGCTTACCTATACATTTGGTTTAAAAAGAATCAGTGTGTGTTAATTGATGAATAGTGGGTGTAAAAATAATAGAAAAAGTGAGAAAGAGTTGGTAGAAAGTCTTGCACTCGACCTCAGAAAGGGAGAACAAATTTTGGGTAATTAGTTTTTTGACATTAGAAAGGATGAAAGAATCAAAGAGAAACCTGAGGAAAAGGATATGATTGTAATGGTGAAAAGGCTGACTGGAGAGAAGGAATATCATTTTATGATAGTTATAACTATGTTTTTTTTATAGCTTAACTATGGTGGGTCTGAGTTAGCTGTAGCATATTGCTGACAATGCCTTAAGTAAAAAAGATATCTCAGAAAATATGTAACCATAAAAAGTAAGCTAATTATGTGAGAACAAGGGATAACAGCTGGACAGCCTAAGGCCTGCACTAGTAATTCTGAAATGATGAAGGCAGGTGGCCAGAACCAGCATTTTTCAGAGTGTATTTTGTGCCAGTCTCTGTGCTAAGAGGTGGGATGAGGGTATAAATATAAGCAAAATGACACATTGCCCCTTTCCTCCAATTACTTATATTCTAATGGGGAGAGGGGGAGGTCCATTTAAAGGGAAGCTGAAATGGAGGGTGAAGTGGGGGAGGAAAAAGAGGTGGAAATGTCCAATAGAATAGGCAGTATACCCAGGATAAAATGAAGCTTGACTGGTATGAACCCCTCTACAAAATGGAGAACCTAGGAAGAAGTCACTGGTGGGAGAAGAGGGTATAGGTTTTATATAATGTTGTGGGTTGAGAAGATTGAAGGGCTAGTTGGATGTTCTAAGGTAAGGGGACTCTTGATACTGAGAAAAATTCCAGGATGAGACAGCGTGGTGTAGACATCCATTAGAAGGGGAAAAAAGTTTAGAGAAAGGCCTCTCTTATACTGGGCAGACCCCTTTCAAAGGATGATTGTGAAAATATGGACAAGAGTTGCATAGGAGGAAAAAATGAATGGCACTGTTGGAGGGAGAGCATAGAGCTTATAAAACTAATACATTTAACTATGAGGATAAAGAAAAAAAGACTTCTGGTGACATGTGATAATACAATGGAAGATTTTGGTCCCTCTGCAATTAGACCAGATATGACCATTTAAAAAGCAGGGTTATAAGGGACAGCTCATCACTTGAGTGACAGCTTTTTCTTATTTCAGTCTCTCAGGCATTTTTGCTTTCATTGGTACCTCCTCCATGAATACAGATTCAAATTTTTCACACTGTGGTAAATAGCTTCCTGAGGTGCCAGGTACTTCTCTTCCTTGGTGGCCAACATTTTGATGATGAGCTTTTTAAAACTTGACTAAGCAAATCATCATGCCTCTCCCAGAGTCTGTATACAAAACCCTTATGTTTTACTAAGACCTGCCAGAACTTGTAATCTGCATGGATAGCCTTTGAGAATCCGGAGGTCACCTCCACATGAGTCACTAGAATTGGACTTTTACTAGTTTATTTGAGAGCTGAGTTCATATGTTATTGAGAGGGTGGTTTATTTCTCATTAATTACAATATTTATCTAAAGTCTTAAATTCCACTCATTGTTTTACTATACCAGTAATGTAGGGATTGTCTCCTTGTTTTCTAAATTTTATGAAAGAACTGAGTGTTTGGAGCTTTTACAGGATGAGTATGGGAAAAAGTTATGCTGTATGAAGTCATTGGTTAAGAGACTTATGTTCTTAGTTGAATCAAAATGTGAAAGAGAATGTCATTTAAGTATAATTATGCACTAAAGTCTTCCTTATTAGAAACATGGAATAAAAATTAAACTTAAAGTACAATAATTACTCATTTCCCCCCATGTGATTTATTATGACTTATGGACGTTTTTCTTATTGTCAGCCAACCAAGGACAGGAGATATATTTATCCCTGATGGAAGTTATAAAAGTAGGCCGCCTTATTTTTATTCAGTTCTATGTCTAAGCCCAGCTAGATGGTCTTTAGATTATGTTGGGGGTGATGTAAGCACCAGATAATGGTAGACACCAAAAGTTGGGTTTTGGTCACATGAAGAATTCACAATGGCCATTGTCTTTGGCAAAAGACAGATTTATTTAGGGGAATAAGCCACAGACAAAATGAAGGGATATATAGACACCAGGAATGGTAAATAATGAAGTCAAATGGGAAAGCATATGCAAGACAAGTTCCTCTGTGGAATTCACAATAAATCAGTAGAAAGGGAGTGTCCCATGAGGTTGGGATATGTCCTTAGCTGACATGTTAAATCCTGAAAGGGACTTAGCACTCTAAAAGAGTTAGTTAGCTATAAGAAGAAGTGGGGTTGCTTTTATAGGGAAAATTTAACCTCAGAGAACATGACTGGGATTTTTGATAGGACATGGAAAGGTGAGAGTGCTGGAGACCCCTACAAAGGGTAGGTTTTGGGGGTTTTATATAATTTGGATTTCAGACTGGATGACCTCCCCACAGGGTGGGACCACGAAGCTAAACTTATCTCTATCAGTGCCTTCTTCCAGCTTGCCTCAGTTTTTCTCTGTCCAATATATCTTTCAAGACCTCATCAGATGACACTTTCATGCAGAAACGATTATTGGCTAACATTTATAAAGCATTTCTGTGTCAGATACTGTGTAAGTGCTTTACCATTTTATCCCATTTGATCCTCATAACAACCCTGAGAGGCAGGTGCCATTATTATCCCCACTTTACAGATGAAGAAACTGAAACAAAAAGGAAAGTTTTTTGTGTTTGGGAGGGGAAGGTTGCAGAGACTTTTTTGTTTTGTTTTTAAGAAGTCCAGGTAGAAAACTACTAATTAAGAGGATCAGAAGGAGCTTTGTGTAGGATGAGCTTTGAAAGAAACTAGGGATTATAAGAGACAACAGTGAGCAAGGAGTCCATTCCATAACAAGTATCAGTCAGCCATTGAAGGCTCTAGAGGAAGAACAGCAAGAAGGCCAGTTTGCCAAACCATAGAGTACATGGGCTGAGGCTGGGGTTTAAAAATTAATATGTGAGAGGAGAGAGACAGGAAAAAAGTAGAGTAGAAGCAGTTGTAAAGGTCTTTAGATGCCAAATCAGAATAATCTTCATTTGATTCTAGATTTAATAGGGTGCCATTTGCTATTGAGAAGGAAAAAAGGAGCATGAAGTACTTGTTTTCTATAGTAATGTGCTCAGATCAAAGAGAACTTTGAAATACTTTTTCATTTTTTATAAATATTTAGGAATCCATAAAGAACTTCAGTATAATTTTGGGGTGCTCATTCACCCATGACCTATACAGTCATAAACATCCAATAAAAATAAGACATAGAATGAGCTGATGAATTGCTATTGATGTGTTACCTTTTTAAAGGAAATAAATCAGGTAAATGAGGACATTCACTCTTGGCCTTGATTTTTCCTTTTTCTCTTTGTTTCTGTCCCAGCTTCCCTAGCTCTGAGCTTCACACACAATAGGCACTTAAATGCTTTTTCATCCATTCATTCAAAAGTCATCTGCTGGAAGTTGAGGGAATAAGAGTTGTTTGGACTTAAGAGTTGATTCTATCTGAGATTCCTTCTTTGTCTCTACTAGTCATTCTTCCCTATCCCTCTGCCTGCCTCCCTTACTTACTCCCTGGATGAACATTGGCAGATCATCACCTAATGTGTCAAACAGTGTGATAGCATTGGACCCAGCTCTGGTGTCTAGTGTCCGCTGTCTTACCTCTGTTGAATTTAAGCAGGTCATTGAACTTCTCTGGACCCCATTTTGTTCATCTATAAAATGAAGGGAAGGGGTAAACTATGCTCATCCATGACCTCTTCACAGGTTCTTATTATAGCCAGTTCACAGTTCTTGGAGACAACTGTCACTTCCCAGATTAGACATGTTCAATTGAATTCATTTCATCAAACACTGAAGCTCCTATTATGTGCAAAGTAAACTATACAAGATTTGAGGTTTAAAAAGACAAAAATTAAATAGCATTTGCCTTCAAGTTTATACTAAACATGAATTTTTCTTATCCATTCCGCTATTAATGGTGATGGACAAAGCTTTAGTTTAGAATAAAATTGTCCAATTTTAATAAATATTATTGTATTTATTATAGGGTGTAGATTTGGAGTGATTAGGGCAATCCTATCCAGTGAGTCAGGATACTTATAGGGAAGGGTTCAAAACCAATTTCTGCTAGCTTCTGGGAAAGTGTCCTAGTGCATGTAAAGGATAGAAGATGACAGCCAAATATAATTCCCTATCCTTTGGGGCTCTCAAAACTATATGATGATAATTCCCTCCTCTACTTCACCCCTCCATGTACCTTGGTGATAGACTTAAATAGAAAGACTGTGTAGACTTCATATTGATTAAATAAAAACATAAATTAACATTACATATGCTATGTTACATTTTTATTTTGTTAAATATTTCCCAATTGCATTTTAATCTGGTTCAGGACACATTGGGGGAGAGTATTGTGGGCCACTTGCAACACCTTTGGTGTATACCACTTTAACTATTCTCCCAGATTAGGTTGCCTCCAGCTCTTCCACATAATTATTGAATGAAGAAATCATAATGAGATTAGTTAGAGAATAGGGAGAAGCATTTACTATGTGTCACTTACTGTTTCAAGCATTGGAGATCCAAATACAGGCAAGCAAAATAGTCCCTACTCATAAAGTACTGACAGTCCAATGGGAGAAGACAACAGGTAAAGGGGAACTGAAAAGGGAAGGAAGAAAGGAAAGATGCAACAGGTGAAGAAAAGGTTTGTGGCATGTGGAAACATCCCTGTGGACTTTCCCAAAATAATGGGCCTCAGGATATGGTGTCTCAGGTTGAGATTTCTAAAGCTGGCATTGCAGCAGGCAAGGAATAAGGAGGAAATTTGGGGGTGAGAGATGAAGGAAAATACAAATAGAAAATACAAATACAAAAAATTCACTTTATGTGAAAGAGTACCTAAAGCATAGACGATGTAAAGCAAATCATAACAAAATTCCATGGTGCTCCATTGTCCTAATGGTAGAAGGCAAAGCACATTATTTCTTTAGTTGGACCTGCAGGGTTTGATCTGCTGAGTCATTGGTCTAGATCCCAGCTTCTTAAGCTATGATTCACAATCCCATATGGGGTCTCCTAAGTGAATGTGGGGATTGTGAAGGTATGATTTATTATCGACAAATGTTTGGTTTGTACACCTGTTTTATATACCTGTATACCCTAGATAACATAAAAATTTCTCAGGCTAAAAAAGGATCACGACTGGAAAATGTTTAAGAAATCCTGGTCTAGACCGCTGTTTGCCTACCAGTTATTTCTACTAATTTTTTAATAGCACTGGATCTCTAGAATGTTCCTTCTTATTAAGTCAGAATGATGAAGGCCATAAAGTTCACCCAAGTACCTGAGTTCATCATGGCTTTGACCAGCAAAAACTAGCAATTCAGTCTCAAGATTTAGACATAAACAGGGTGAGACATGAAGAATAGGGATAGGAATTCTCACTAGGTGCCTTACATGTAATGGCTGGTAGGCTATTAGTGGAGCTCTGACAATCGATAGTCAACAAGCATTTACTTAATTAATTTTTTTAAAAAAAATTTTATTAAAGCCTTTTAATTTTCAAATGATATGCATGTATAATTTTTCTACATTAACCCTTACAAAACATTGGTTCTAATTTCCCTCCATTCTCCCCCTTCTTCCTCTACCCTAGATAGCAAATAATCCAATATATGTTAAACATAGTAAAAATATATGTTAAATCCAATATATGCATATGTATTTATACAGTTATCAACAAGCATTTATTAATTACCTACTATGTGCTGAACACTGAGGATACAAAGAAAAAGCATAAAAACCAAGAAGGTTATGTTATAAGGGGGGAGAGGGGGAGAGCAATATTTATTTATTTGTTCATTTATTTATTTTTGCTGAGGCAATTGGGGTTAAGTAACTTGCCCAGGGTCACACAGCTAGAAAGTGTTAAGGTCACATTTGAACTCAGGTCCTCCTGATTTCAGGGCTGGTACTTTATCCACTGCGCCACCTAGCTGCCCCGGAAGCAGTATTTATAAATCAGAACATACAAGATAAATTCAGAATAGCCAGAAGGTAACTTTAGAGAGGAAGACACTAGAACTGGTTTCCTGGAGTAGAGGTAGCTTTAGTAGAGTCTTAAAGGAAGGCTGTGGGTAATCAGAAAATTTTACTAGGATTTTACAGATGTACAAATATAAGTTGGTACATGTGTACCTAGAAATATTTGAGATGTTCACGGCTTTTTTACAGAATATCCAAGGTGGCAGGCATGGGATAGACACACACAAGCACACATACATGTTCCAAGTGAGTGGGCTGGAAGAATGTTAAAAGTTTCCACCACAACTTTAGATGCAACCAAAAGAGGAAACAAATGTTTCTAGATAAACAAGTTGGGCAAGTTGGTACTGAGTCTTCTCAGGGTAATTAATTATTGACAGATGGATGCTCTCCGGAAATTGATCTACTGAGGCAGAGATGGGAAATTCCAAATCCTTACTTAGGGTAACCAAGCATCTGGTATGTCCTATGACCCTAATGGATCCAGAAAATCTGCTGGTTAGCAACCTTTGCTATAAAAACATACTTGCTTGAGCTTCTAAGGCAGGAGATTATTTTCTGTGGCCCTGCTTGTCGGCTACCTCCTAAGGAGAATGTTACAAAGGGTTCCTTGACTTCCTCCTTGGAATAGAGCTTGGTAAAAGAGCCCAGGGGACTTCAGGTGTGGTTTGGATCCAGAGTGGAAATAATCAAACTACAGTTCAAACAACAGCAATAGGGCCATTTTTTATAAAGCCTGAAAGCTGGGAATATATCTTTTTTACATTTTTAAATAAAGTTTTATCAAATATTAAACCACTCAGCTCTAGGGCCATAGGAAAATAGCTATTTTTCCTATGTTTTTCCAAGATGTCTGACAATAGCTTCTGCTTGAACCAAGGTTTTCATCATTCAGAGTTAACACACTCCCCTTGCAGCCCGGGCAATTTTTCAGTAATGTGGGTCAACTATCTCTTTCAGTCTTCAGTCTCTCATATTTTTTACTAGTGGTCTAACAGCTTGTATGGCCCATGATCTCTCCCATTGTCAGCTGAAAGGTACCCCATTTAGGGAGTCGGTCAGCTGATGATTAGGGGCAGCTGCAAGGGTGAGGTAGGGGTTAAAAAAATCTTCTCTTGGGAAAAGGAGGGTGGGGTCTATCAGGAGATCCCAACAAGGGCAAATCAATTAACAAGTATTTTTTAAGGGTTTTCTATTTCTATTTATTTGTGCTATATATATGTATATATATATATATGTATATGAAGAGTAAAAAGAAATACAAAAATTAGGTCTCTCCTCTCAAAGAGCTTGAAGACAACAAACCAATAAGTATGTAAAAACAGTATAGGAGAGTCTTCTCTGAAGGAAGGCTGGATCAGGAACCTGGGTTTCTCTGAAGTACCAGAATCATGGGACTGAGACAATTAAATAAACATATGTAAGAATACTTCCTGTGAACCAGATGAGACAGTGTGGAGGGATTACAGTCTGCAGTGCTGGAAGAAATACATGGATTAAACATATTCTGAATCCACTAAATTATAACCCTGCACTGTGGGCTTTGTGGGTTCAAAATAACTGATTTAATGGATAATGTAGTTTTGTTCACTTACCTAGGTCTCAGTTTCCCCCTGTAAAATGTGGCATTAAGCCAGATAATCTCTAAACTCTCAACTTTAAAGGTGTGGGGTAGACTATCCTTAGTAACTACTACCTCCCAACAGTGTTGAATAATTGAGGTACATCTCTCTTTGGAAGCTGTAGGGTCTTTCAGTGACTGTGCTTCTAAACCCCTATAGATAATGCTGTTTATGTATTCACCAAAAACAAAAACCTAGCTATCAAAGCCAGGTGCTTTTGTGATTTCCTCCTCCTGTGATTTGTGATTTTTAAAAAGGAAAAAAAAAAAAAAACATTCCTGATGCCTTGGCCAAGATTGCCTGCCTGAATGGAATGCAGATTTTTTTTAACTTCTTTATGGAAATATTTGGGATAAAGATTTAATCAAAATTCAAGCAAACTAAAGACATTCATTACATTTCTCGTCTTTGTGTCTAGTTTCCCTGTGACAATCTTTCTTCTCCTGAGGTGACTGGGGAAAAAAAAAGAAAGAAAAATCCACCCTGTCAATTTAATGCTCATGTACTCTGACTAAGAGGCATGAAATAGCCACCTGCCACCTCGGTATTAAAGGTCATTTTCTGTGAATTTATAGATAGGCTGTAAAAATAACATGATTTAAAACATATGACCACTGACTACTGTATTAGATAGATTCCTAGACTGCTGGATGTTGGTATCTGCAATAAAGAAAGCCCTTACAAATTTTTTTTAGCCAAGAAGAAAGGCTATATTTGACTATCTGGCATGAAATAATTGCTCCCTTTTTGTATATAAAAAATGGAGTGTTACCTTGGAAACCAAATAATAACAATAATTGTAACTGAAATTTATAAGGAGCCTTAAATTTTTTCAAAGCACTTTATATACTTAATTATACAAACCTTATCTCTTTTGATATTCATAGAAGTCTGTATGGGAAATATCCTTTTTTACAGAGGAAAACCTGAGGTTTTAGGGAGGTTAAGGGCTTTTCCATGATCCACCTAGTCCTACTAAATTTCAAAGGCAGGGATCATTGTGAGACAGCTAAGTGGCCAGTGGATAGAGTATTGGGCTTAGAATCAAGAGTTCCAATCTTGCCCCAGAAATTTATTAATTGTGTGACTCTGGGTGAGTCATGTAACTTCTGTCTGTCTCGGTTTTCTCAACTATAAAATGGGAATACTAATAATATTTACCTCCTAGGATTGTTGTGAGAATCAATTGAGATAATATTTGTAAAACACTTAACTCAACACCTAGCACATAGTAGCCACTGAATAAAAGTTTATTTCCTTTCTTCCTTTCTTGTTACTATACCATATTAACTGCTTTAAATAATGTAAGTTAAATTTGTTTAAAATTTTGAGTTTTCATTATTTTTGCTTTGAGTTTTCATATCCTAATGGAAATTTGAATTTTGCCTTTAGTATAAATAGAATCCCATTTTCATGAATAGTTTTCATTTAGTGATGTCATTCTGTATGATGCTGCTGCTATTTTCAGGTAGAGTGCCAGTTCTAATTGAGCTTTTCTGATGTGCCTGTAATCATAGAAGAAGTAGCAAATATTAGGGCCACAAGAGACTTTAACAACCATCTAGATCATGGAGTTTTTACCTTTTTTTTGTGTCATGTCTCAGACCCCTTTGGCACTTTAATGAAGCCTATGGATCTTTTTTTCAAAATAAAGTAAGATTATAAAACAAATTATACAGGATTCCAGAGGAAACCAATTATATTAAACTTTTCACCTTCATTTTTTGCTTGTGGCACCTTTCACTTCTGCCCATTTGGAATGCTACAATGCAGCTGCATCTTAGGGGACTTTTAAGAATTTATAGGAGAACTGAGTCTTAAATGCTCTGTCTTTTCCATCACATTTAAATATTCACTATTAGGATGATATCCCCATCATCAAATTTACTCTTCTTCATATTTGATTTTGAATTTTACCACACCAGCATTCTAGCATTCTAACTTAAGGAGGACACCTGGATCTTCACAAGCAAGGTACAAGAGACAGATTCTGCCCCACTGCATCATGCTTACTGCATCACGGTCATTAACATGAGACAGGAAACATTTTCATATTTGTTCTCAGTGCATTTCTGCAGCTTATCCTCCTTAGATTTAGACATATAATATTTCAGAAAGACTGTAAAAACTATGTGACTTAAAATGTATAGAGTATAGTCGGACTGTCAGAATTAATAGAATTTAACAAGTGAAATTTATCAGGGTTCTATAACCAGACAGCAATTCACCTAAAGGAAGAACTATTATTTAATATCTAATAACCTATTATTCAACATTTAGTATTTTTCCCTGTGACCTATCTTAATGTTTGACTACATATCACCCTGAGAGATGAGATCTATATCACATCACTCATGTTGTATTATAAAACACCAGTCACTAAAACAGAAATTCTTAACATTTTTTGTGTTATGGAACTTTTTGGCAATCTGGTGAAACCTATTCATTCATTCATTTGTTCATTCAATAGTTATTGAACACTTTTGATATGCCCGACGTAGCATCCACAATATAATAGACAATCTTTTTGCAAAAATAACCCCTGCAAAGGCATGATAAACTTAGCCAGAGTCCCTGACAATTTTAAAAATCAAATTAATTGAGAAATAAAAGCCTTGAAATTCAGCATTAGGAGAGAGTAACACTCTGTAGGTGATGTATATTTCATCCTGAACTGAACAGCCCAAGGCCATGTATTCTTTGGGGTAACAAATAGCCAATGTACCTACATCAAACAAACCCCATCAGTATCAAATGGGACTTATATGTGTCTAAAGGACCATTATTAATCTTAACTTTCATGTGTATGATAAAACTCTTCTCAGAAGGGTTGTTTTTAAATGCACAAAATATATAGGATTACAAAGGAAACTAACTATATTGAAATGAAGATGCCATTTTTTCCCCATCCAAGTTCACAGACCTTTCTTTTCTCCCTCCCTCCCATCCATCCAACTCCCCACCTCCACCGCCCACCCTTGCCAAGAAGCCCTGTTCCAGGAGATATATAGTTTGAGCTGTTATGTAGACTATAGTTGGCCAGAGTTAACTCTGCTGTAGTGGAAAGAAAACTTTAATGTCAAATGAGAGCTCTGAATTTGATTCTCAGCTTTTCCATTTTACCTGTGTGACTAGGCAAGTCATTTAACCTTTTTTGGCCTCAGTTTCCACATCTCACATTGTCCAATACATAGGGTTTTTGTTTAAAAAAAATAATAAAATAAAACCTTTTTAAAAGCATTTTATAATCCATAAAATCATATTATACATATGTGAGCAAAGATTTATAGCAGTCTTAGGCACATATATGAGTCCTTAGTTAATAATGGAGCTCGTCTAGGGTAAGTACACTGATTCTTTGTTGCCCAAAAGTGTACGTAACCTTGGAGTGTTCAATTTAGGGTATATATAGCATGTATCATTGGCTCAGTCTATTACTCTCTCCTCCTGTTGAATTTCAAGGCTTTTTTTTTTTTTTTTTTTGGGTCAGGAATTCTAGTATAGTTTACCTTGCTTTTGTAGAAGTTATTTGTGTAAGAAGAAGTTCAATTATATTAAAGATTCTGTGTGTGGTATTTAAAAAGCATTCAATAATTGTTAGATGAATGAATAAATGAATGATTCTAGAAGTTATTGGTCTTTTGAGCAAGAATTTGGAAGAAATTATCTCTAGGTCTCTAGGATTCATCATTTTATGTTTATATCCAAATTATTTTTGTGTACTTTTATAATTTTCATTCACAGATGATTCTTATTTACATCACATCCCTAGATTATCACAACCTGTCTAAAACTGGTTAAATTAGTGCTAGTGAATTAAGCAAATAGCTGGGTGGGGAAAGGCTTCTTCTCCTCCACCTCTGTTTGGGGTGGGTTAGGGCTGGGATTATAGTTAAAATTGGGAGCTAAGCAAGCCAAACCAGGTTAGTTTGGTATACAAGGCTATCTGCATAGCACCATAATCCAAAGGGTTAGTATGAATGGGAGGGAAGAACAATAGACCATGGTACTGAGATTTGGACTGGGAATCAATTCTTAATCAGAGAATGCAGAGAACAGCAAGGAAATTGCTATTTGTCTGATTTGAGCAGTCTCCCCCAAACTAAAAGTGTCAGACCCTCCCAGAAATGAAAATCAGTATTTCTTGAGCCGTTTTATGGCAGCTGCCTCCCACCACCACTCAGAGGATGAAAATGCCATCCGCACATCTTCATGTGACTCAGCCACATCTGTCAAGCTTGTGGGTATATGTATGTCCATGAACCTTTGTTTGGGATTTTTTTTTTCATCAATCTCTTAAACATGTACTTGAAAATCACAAAATTGCTTGTCTTTTAAAATATCCTATTACTCATAGTTTTACTAAGTCAAACAGGCCTATTGACAACATAAATATCTTTTAGTAGATGATTCTTCCTCCTTTTAGAGCAGTCTCCTATGTTTTTGGAATCAGCACACCAGAGCCTGTAGTTAAAGTTTTAGGCAAGAGATTATTTTCAAATTATTTCTTAGATAAAATTTTGAGCCTTTTTATTTTATTTATTTTATTTTTTGGTTTTGGTTTTTTTTCTTTTTCTAATTCCAGTGATCTAGTATTTTGCTAGACCCTTGAATTCAGGTAAGACACTGAATACTTTTTTTTTTCCCCTGAGGCAACTGGGGTTAAGTGACTTGCTCAGGGTTGCCCAGCCAAGAAGTGTAAGGTCACATTTGAATTCAAGTCCTGACTTCAGGGCTGGTGCTCTATCCACTGCACCAACTAGCTGTCTTCAACACTGTCTACTTTCCCGAGATTTCTTGTTATAGTATGAGGATAAGACACCAGTGCTGATAGCTCACATGTTCAATATTAAATGATATAAGTACATTTGAGAATTATAAAACAAAATTCTACATGAGGTCCAGGGGAATACATTATTACAGACTAAAAGGGATAAGCAGAAGCTTCCTAGAAGATATTGTGTTTGAGTAGCAGATGAAGAAAATATAAATGCACAAAGACTGTATTCTAATTATTTGTGTATATGTTTAATTCACTTAATAAATTGCATTCCCTTTGAGGACAAGGGCCACATGCTTTGTGAGTTTATATCTTTCACTGGTAATCAGCATAAATATTTGCAAATGCTTGCTACTTACTCGTGCTTGTTAAATGCTTGTAAACGAATTTTACCATGATCTCTGGGAGTAGTGAAAAGGCAATTTTTAAAAGACCAAACTAATTTTTTCATTCTTGAACATTTACAATAAATATTTCCTCCAGAATCTGAACAACAAAATTTTCAGTAATATACAAAGGCAATTAATAATTTTAATGATGCTGCTAAGGCTGTATAAAATCAATGAATTATTAAAGGATAATTATATTCTGTATAGTTTTACTGTTTTATGATATTCTAGGTCAGGGTCAACTCAAATCAATGTGGTTGTTCAAGCTCATGGTTGGAACTGTGTAACATATAACAAAAGAAGCTTACTAACAATAGCATGGAAAAGTTGTTCAGGAAAGAAACCGCATTGACTGATGCTCACCTTTGAATTTGGCATGTTAAATTGCCAGGTCTGAAAGATGTGTTAACCTATAGCCGTGGTTTTGTGCCCTAGCAGTTTGAAGCTTTAGTTCTCCTTCCTCCTTCCAATCCAATTAAGTCTCTTATATCCAACCTCCCTCCCTTCCTTCCCTCCTTCTTTTTTTCTTCCCTTCCTCCCTTCCTTCTTTCCTGTTTTCATTTGAAAAATAGTGGCTGTTGTGGCAAGGATTTTCCAGTCTTAATCATATTGTTTCGATAGCATATTTATTTTATTGTCCTTTTGTTTTTTGAAAACTAGTAATACTATGGACTTTTTTATTTTTAAAACTGAACCTCTGATCTCATCAAAGTAGAGAGCTTTTCATAAGATCTCCTTTTATCAATATAAGTATTCACCAGTTCTGCAACTTAAAAAAGGTTTAGAGAATTTCTGGCTGGAATACTGAGAGGTGATTCAATGGTTAGTAAACAGGACCTGGAATCAGGAAGATTGGATTTCAGATGAGGGCTCAGATGTTTACTACTTATGTGACCCTGGGCAAGTCACTTAATCCTGTTTGCCTCAGTTTCCTCATCTGTAACATGAATTGGAGAAAGAAATGGCAAAGTACTCCAGTATCTGTCAAGAAAATCCCAATTGGTTTCCTTAATGGTGAGACACAACTGAAAATGACTGAACAGCAACAGTGGGAGGTTAAAAGTGGCTTACTCATGTTCACCAGCCAGGTGGTATTTGAATTTGTTCTTCCTGACAGAAGGCCAGCTTTACATACACTATTTCATACCATCTCTTAATGTGTATGCATAATTGTTTGGTAAGGATTTATGGGGTGTTCAAGAAGAATTAGCGTTTCTGGAGTGATGCCTTTCCAAGCCCTTTTCAGCAGTACTCATCCACTTTTGGTGTCCAGCTGGTCACCTAGCTCTCACCTGTAACTCCAGGAAACCATAGTATATGATGTAGTCACACCCTGATGAAATTGTCTTGGCACATAGGCTAACCCAGGATGAGGGCAACCAGAAGGCTTTCAACCCATTGATGAGTTAATATCTGCCCTAAGCATATGAAGACTTTCCCTAATGGAAGAATGAGCACACTTTGTCCCAAAAGCTTAGAGTTTGGTCAGACATCAAATATACCAAGGACAACCACTGCATCCTAGGCCATCAGCTGCCTCTTATCTTAGCACTGGCCTTTGATGAGTTCGGGAGAGAAAGGAAGGCTGAAGACTTCAAACAACTCTGCCTCACTTAAAATCTTATTCACAAACAATTTTCATTGGTCTTCTTGAAAATGAGAACAAACAATAACAATTGGTCAGTTACCAGAACCTTCGGTTAGCTACAACACCCCTTTCTCCAGCTATTTGGGATTTTTTTTTTAAGGTTTTTGCTGTTATTTTTGGTACAGAATTGTAGAATCGTAGAGATGACAAATTTTTTGAAAATTTTATTTCTAAACACAAAAAGCAGAAATCAGAGTTTGATAGACCAAGCCTCAAATTTTAAAGATGAGGTATTTAAAATCCTTGGATTTTAAATGATTTCCACAAGGTCATAAAACTAGTAAATACTAGAATTGGGATCTGATCACCTTGTATTTTTTCTCCAGCTGTCTACTCTAGCCTAGAACATCAGCTTAGGTTACCCATGGAATATGATTTCTTCCAAGTCTCATCTCACATCCTGCCTCCTGAAAGAAGCCCTTCCTAATCCTCCTGAGATTATCTTTAGTGCATTTTCTTTAAGACCCCCCCCATCTACCTTGTAAATATCTTATGTACCTACTATGTATAGATGCATATTGTGTGTGTGTGTGTTATTTATTGTTTTTTTCATGTGTAGATGATTTGTGAAATGATTTATAGACATTGTTCCCTCCAATAAAATGTAAGTTTCTTGAAAACAGGGATTATTTTTGCTTTCTCTTCATATCTCTAATCTTTGCCACAGTGCCTGGAACATAGTAAATATTTAATAAGTTCTTAATTTCTATGTAGTCATATTTGGTTCATAAACTCCTTGAGGACAGGGACTCTCCTTTTGTTTCCTCAGTGTTTAGTATAGTACCTGGCAAACAATTACACACTTAGTAAATATTTTTTGATTGATTGATTATCTCCTCTATTAGACAGTGAATTCTTTGGGGGCAGGAATTGGTTGTTTCTTCCCCATCTTTTGTGTCCCCAGCACTTATTATAATGCCTTGCACATAATTGTCATTCATTTGTTTTCAGTAGTGTTCAATTTTCCTGATCCTCTTCAGGATTTTCTTAGCAAAGATACTGCAATGGTTTGCCATTTTCTTTTCCAGCTCATTTTATAGAGCAGGAACTGATACAAATAGGATTACATGACTTGTTTAGAGTCACATAAATTAATTAGTAAGTCTCTGAAGCCAGATTTGAACTCACGTAGCTAAATCATCCTGACTCTAGGCTCAGTACCCTCCACTGTGTCACCCAGATGCCCTGTGCATACAATAGGTGTTTATTAAAAACTAGTTGACTGACAGGTGAAGGTAGCAAAACCTGTGCTGCTTTGATGTTACAGGTGATTAGATTTCTCGTAATAATTTGCCCAGATGTTTCATTTGCATTAATTTCCCTTTTCCTTGTATATTAGTTATTTATGTAGTTGTTTCTCCATCTGCATATTGTAAGTGCCTCCAGAGCAATCAATTATCAATGAAGAACTTATTAAATATTTACTATTTTCCAGGCATTGTGCCAAAGACTGGGGATATAAAGGGAAAACAAAAATAATCCCTGCTCTCAAGAAACTTATGTTTTAGTGGAGGAAACACCTATAAATCATTACACATATCTCCAAAAAAAAAAGAAAAAACAAACAAATAACTTATAGACATGCATGCATATAAATCAATAGATTAATCTGTATGTAGTAAGTAATATTAAAGGGGATGGCACTGTCACTTGTGAGGACCTCAAGGAGGTAGTGCTTGACCTATGTTGTAAAGGAAAGCCAAGGATCCCAGGAATCCAGAATGAGTGCTGAGAGCCTTTCCGGCATAGGTGACAACCTATGGAAAGACACAAGGGAGAGGAAACTTTGTCCTGTGCATTGTGAGCAACAGGCTACTACAGCTGATTGTAGAGTGCATAAAGTCGAGAAACGCCTTAAAGGACTAGAAAGACAGGGAATGGCCAGAACTTTAAAGACCCATTCCCTATTGTATATTTTTGTCTTTTTAATACCACATATCAAGTACAATGCATTGCATATAAATAGTTGTTTAAAAAATGCTTGTTAATTAAAGTTGCATAACAGATTCCCATCAAATCACATTAATACCATGTTTGGGTTTTATTTTGTTTTGTTTTGTTTTCCTGCAGAATTTCAAAGGCAAGAAAGTGTGAAATCCCAGAATAAAGGTGTCCAGTTATATGATACACCTTATGAACCAGAAGGCAATGGTGTGGATTCAGATTCTGAAAGCCTGGTCAGCCAGCGTTTACGAGAAAGCAAATTGCCGCAGGATGACGACAGGCCTGCTGATGAATATGATCAGCCTTGGGAGTGGAACAAAGTCACAATTCCAGCTTTAGCAGGTAAAAGAAAGGAATTAATGCTCACATTTTAAAAATTGTCTATCCTGGATGTATATTCACTATTATAAAACATGCAAAGAGTTTTCCAAAATAAGCAAGAACATTTTTCATCTCTTTGCTTCTTGCGAGCGTTTCACTAAAAACCATTTTGTATATATGTATTGGTGGCCATTGATATCATTTGAAGAAGTAACCTCACGTTTATGAAAACACATATCCAAGTTTTGTAAAGGTCAATGTTGAAAAATTACCCATGCATATGTATTGTAAATAAAAAGCTTTAATAAAAAAATCCATGTATCCATTTAAGTATGCAAATTTATACACCTTTTATTTGAAAACTCAGCAATGTTTATATAGGTTATTACCAAACTGTCTCCACTTCCTTGAGTTAGGTAAATTAGTGTCCCAAGAAAAGGGAAAAATGTGAAGGAATGACCCAATCCATGGAGTCCATTGCTGTATCCAAATCTGAGCCCTCCTAGTTTCCCATTCACTGTCAATCCTGGCTTCTTCTGCACTGACCTTACAGTCTTAGCCTTTTCCCTAGAAGTATCTTGGCCCTTGAAAATCCAGCCCTTGCCATTTGATTACTTTGGTTTTCCTGAATCATCTTCACTAATTGGATGCTTAGCTCAGCTCTTCCTTCTGTGAAACTTGTGTTAAAGTAGCATTTAGACCCATACTCTGTAGTCAGTCTGTCAGTGAGCATTTATTAAGCACCTGCTATTGCTAGGCAACAAAGTGGTACAACAGCTGGAGTGCCATGCCTGAAATCAGGAAGAACTGGGTTCAATTCTGGGCCTTGACACTGACTAGCTTTATGAGCCCAGGCACATCACTTCACCTCTGTTTCCCTGAGTTTTCCTCCATTGTAATATAGGGATAATAATAGCATCTGTCTCACAGAGTAAATCCAATGAGACAATTATGAAGCACTTGGCACAGTGCCTGGCACGTGGTAAGCACTGTATATTGTATTAGGTATTCTTCTATTCTATTGCATATGCCAAACATTGTGCTAAGTGCCAGGTATACAAAGAAAGGTGAAAGAAGTGTCACAGCTCTTCTCAAATAGTTCCCAGTCTAATGTGGCCTCTAATAACATATCACCTTTGACTCCACATTAACATCAGTCCCTTTGAATCAGAATCACACCATTTTACAGCTAGTCCAACTTCAAAATTTAATAGTTGGCAAAACTGAACTCCAGAGAACTGAGTGGCTCTAGTGACCAGGAGCAGCCTTCCTTCCTATCTCTTTCTTTTTCAAAGCCTGCATGATGTTTTGGGCTTCCCACCAATTCCCATTTCCTATCTGAAGGTAGGTTGCTTCCAGGTCTCAACTTATTTGCAAAGTAGAGAGAATGATTAATAGCTCACAATCAATATTCAACCTTTCCCTTCTCAGATTCCAGGCCTGGCCACTTTCCAGGTTCTCATCAAGCAGATACTCCCAAGGAGAATGTTTTTCTAAACCTCTGTCATTACAATTTTATGCTATCAAAAATCCCTTAAAAGTATATTGAATGATAGAAAAACCAAAGGAAAAGGAGAAGCTTTTTCTCTCAGAGGGATTTGAAGAAAAATATTTTTTTAAGTAGAATAAAGCTTTTTTTTTCTTTTTCTATTGTTCTAATCTAGTCCATTCATAGGAGAGAGTAACAGGGAAGTGGGATTTCAGTTATGTCACCCTTCATTTAAAAACCTATTCTCATTTATAATGAATGTGTTCATTTAAACTACTCTAAGATACCACTTTACAACCATCAAATTGCCAAAAATAACTTGTGTATCAAAACTCAATGTTTGTGAATCCTAAAGAAATAGTCTCACTTATGCATACATCACTAGTGGAATTCAATTACATAAATATTTATTAAGTACCAACTCAGTGCAAGGCATTGTCCTAGGCACTGAACTACAGTAATAGTAATAAAACCTTTTTCAGAGATTATCTGGCAGTACACAAGAGTCAGAAAAACAATTGTTCTCTGATTCATTCTCATTAGAATTATATCCTTGATATTATTCTAAAGAAAGAGATGATAAATAGATGAGAAACGATAGATAGAAAGATACATACATATATATGCATACATAACATTATTTGTAATTGCAAAGTCCTAACTAATGTGAATAACTAAATATGATATAGCAAGGTAATAGAATTCTACACTGTCATTAAAATAAGGAAAATACAGTTTGGAAAACTTTTAGAACACCTTATTTAAAGTAATATAAAGTGAAGAAAGCATAAATTTTATACTTAAACTATGATTACATTAAAAGAAAAATCCATTGCAAATACATGGATGAATAAACAAACACAAACAGAATAGAATGCCAAGAAAGTAATTAATAAATTTTCATGGATGTTTTGTATATAGAAATTTTCTTTTAACATAGTTACAAATGTTTTTTAATTTGGTGAGGTTTTTTGTTTAAAGCTATGTGTATTACAGTTAAAAAGACTAAGATTCAGACAAAAGAGACTTAAATTTCTGAATACATAAATATATAAAATTTTAAACTTGTTCTCCTAGAAATCACCAGACTACTATTGTGTCAAAGGGACTGTAATATCTAAAATAATTTTATTTCTGCTATTTTAGATCTCTTTTGCAAAAGAGAAGAAATGAGTTTTTAGGTATTTCTGTGTGGGGGATTTAAGAATTTAGCTTTTTTTTTTAAGTACATATTTGATATCTTTCATCTTACCAAAAAAACACTGATCTCTCAGTGTTCCCCATCATGGACCCCAAGCTCTGCAAAGAAGCACGAAGAGGTATCTTCTTATTTCTCTTCCTCTGGACCAAGATTGTTCTTCATAATTTTACAAAATTGACTATGAACATTTTCAATAATTTTTCTTCAATTAATTCAAATTTTTAAATCCTTTAAGAAACTTTTAGAATGGTTCTATGGGTATGGACAGAACAAGAGGTAGTGTAGAAAGTCTTATAAAGAGTTCTAAAATAGTCTATCTGGGTAATAGAAGTGCAGTGGTTATCTTTGCCACCATTTCTGGACACTGATATGCTCTGGAAATTAAGTAGCATAGAACATGCCTAACTTGAAGAAGGACCAAATGTAACAGATAAATTGATGCGTGATGGTTATTTTATTAATTTATGTCACCTGGAATTACATGGAGAGCTTACATGGCAGAATCTCAGGCAAAAGATGTTTTTAAAATTTTTAGTGATGGGAGTTCAGTCATTTCAGTATGTCCAACTCTTCACAATCCCATCTGGGTTTTTCTTGGCAAAAGTAGAGTGATTTGCCATTTCCTTCTCCAGCTCAATTTACAGATGGTTAAGTTAGTGATTTAAAGCTTGTAACTGCCTGAGGCCAAATTTGAACTCAGGAAGAAGTCTTTGGGACTCCAGGTTAGAGGTCCATCTATTGTGCCACATAACTGCCCCATAGAGTCATGGAAATTGCTACCAAATTGAGAAATGAATGGCATGTGAATCTGCTAAAATAATTAAAAAAAAATATTCTCCATTCATGGTCTCAGAATTCTGTACCTGGGTACATCACAATTTTGACAACTAGTTTCCAGGAGAATATTTCAGGGTTTTAAAAAATATTTGATAATGATCCAGTAAATATGGATTCTAATTGAAGGGAGTCTGACTTATATGTGGACCAACTGCCAGGCTAGAAAGTTATTATAACATTCCGCAATAAGAATATATATTCAGATAGTTTGGATGGCATCCAAAAGCTTAAAAATCAGCCCTGAATTTCTGCCGATGCCAAAGAGGGTTCTTGATATCCCATGATCTTGTCCAGAGTTTCTTAAACTTTTCCCACTTTTTACCCCCCAAAATTTTATGTGACCCCAGGTATACAAATCAAACATTTACATAAATCATAATTTTGCAACAACCCATATTCATTTATGAGACCCCTTATGGGGTCTTGATCCACAGTTTAGGAAGCTGGAATCTGGTCAGCTGTTGCTTGTCATCTCTTTCTGCAATTGTCAGATAATAAACTATTGTAGATTTTCCAATAAATAGTAAAAAGGGGTGAGGAGGAGCATGATATCTAACAAGTTTACTAAGCTAGATCCCTTTTCTCATCAATGATAATGATGTTTGCATTATTCACCCATTAGGTTTTCTTTTCTTTTTTTTGTAATTTCTTTTTATTTTTGTATTTTTTTAACTTTTTTTAATTAAAAGCTTTTTATTTACAAAACATATGAGTGATTTTTCTACATTGACCTTTGCAAAAAAAAAAAAGCTTTTTTTTGTTGTTGTTGTTCGTAGCTTTTCCCCTCCCCCCACCCCTAGATGACAGGTAATCTAATACATGCTAAATATGATAAATTATATGACAAATCCAATCTATGTATACATATCTATACAGTTATCTTACTGCACAAGAAACATCAGATCTAGAAAGAGAGAAGAAAAAAAAAAAAAAAACCTAAGAAGGAAAACAAAATGCATGGAAATATTCACAGAAAGCATTAAAATGCTGTGTTGTGGTCCACACTCAGTTCCCTCAGGCCTCTCTCTGGATGTATATGACTATCTTCATCACTGAACAGTAGGAACTGGTTTGAATCACCTCATTGTTGAAGAGAACCATGTCCATTAAAATTGATCGTCATATAGTCTTGTTGGTGTGTAGGATGTTCTCCTGGTTCTGCTGATTTCCCTCAGCATCAGTTCATGCAAGTCTCTCCAGGCCTCTCTGAAATCGTATTCCATAACATTCATATACCATAATTTATTCAGCCATTCTCCAATTGATGGGCATCCATTCAGTTTCCAGTTTCTTGCCACTACAAAAAGGGCTGCCACAAACATTCTTGCACATGGGGGTCTCTTTCCTTCCTTTAAGATCTCTTTGGGATATAGGCCCAACAGAAACACTGCTGTCACCCATTAGGTTTTCAATGCAGTTTCTAAGAAGGTACTACTATTGTAACCCCAAAAGAGCTATCACTTTGCAAAGTCTTATCAGCTGCTCATTGCCAAGAAGTCAGGGATGCTGGAACTCGCTTCATTTCAAGTCCTATTTCCATAATATATCTCAGATTTCTGCCCTCTTTTTCAGTCACACAGCCCCATCCTATTTCAAATCCTTACTATCTTTCCCCTGAACAATTACAGTAACTTCCTAATTGCTCTCTGTCTCTAGCTTCTCTCTTCCTCAATCCCTTTTCCATATAGCTTCAAAATTAATATTCCTAACACAAAGATCTGACTATGTTTCTCTTTTGCTCTAGAATCTTCCATGACTTCCTCTCTCCTATTGAATAAAATTCAAATTCTTCTGTTTAGTTTCCAAAATCCTTTATAGTCTAATTGCAGCATACCTTTCCAGGTTACATTCTATGATCCAGCCAAATTGACCTGGTTGGTGTTGCTTCTGCATGAGCTACTCATCTCTGTGGGACAAGAGAAAATATAATTGTTTTTCAATCAAATCCCATCTCTGATCCTTACCCCCTGAGTGACCTTGAGCAAGCTTAATCTGTTGACCTTTATTTCCTTATCTGTAAAATGAGGGAACTAGACTAAATGGTATCCTTGGTCACTTCCAAAATTAGAGCCATGATCTGCTGACCTTCTGAGTACTCTCTTCTCATCACTTTTTACAGGAAGTTCATCCCATTTCTCCACATGCCTCTAGTTTCTAGTGCCCTCAACAATCACTTTGTCCATATTTTATATTTAATATTCCATGCACATGTTATTCCCCCTCCCCAAAAGAGAACATAAGGTCCCAGAGGGCATAAATTGTTTTGTTGTTGGCTTTATATATCTAGCAAGAAGCACAGTGAGTGATACTTAGTGTTGGACCTGTGATTTCAACTGGGAGTAACATGGAGATTCCTATGTACCTTCTCTGTGACTTATGACTTAGAGAGTTGCCTGAAGTTCTGGGGAGAGTTTTTGTGACTTGTCCAGAGTGACACAGGTAGTCTGTATCAGATGTGGGATTGTACTTAGTCTTTCTACAGAATAGCTAAACTATCCTGCACACTAGACTGCCTTTCTCTCTTCCATTCTCCTTCCCTTGTCCCTCTCCTCTCTGTCATCCATCTCTCCTGTCTACTGCTTGTCTTTTTTGGATCTCTGTGTCTCTTTCTCTCTCTCACTGTCTCTCTCTCTCCCCCCCACCCATCTTTCTGTCTCCCATCTTTCTCCCCTATTTCTCTTGCTAACTCTCAGCTTTCTCCCACCTCTCTTTCTCTGCCTGTCTCTGTCTTTGTCTATGTCTCTCTTTCATCTTTCTTCTACTACTATCTCTTTTCCATCTCTCTGAACAACTTTGTTTATCTCTGATTTTACTTCTGTGTCTCTTCCATCTCTGTCTCCTATTTCTTTCTCCCATCCCTTTCTGTCTGTTTCTCTGTTTTTTTACTATCTTTTTCTTTCTGCTTCTCTTATTCTTTCTCTCTCTGTCTCCACATAGTAGTTGCTTAATAAATGCTTGTTGAATTAAATTGACAGTTGAGAAAGGTTTTCATTAGTTTGTGTTCCCTTAAAGACCTCTGGAGAAGAAAATGGTAAAAGAACTAGTGGTAATGAGGACTAATTAATGTAACATGTTTGCCTTTCTCAATAGCTATAACCACCTACTTGTAAACCCAAACACTGCAGACATCTTAGAAATGTTACTCTTCTATAAAGAAACACAAAGCTTATACCAGTCTAAAGGATAAGTTATGTTAGTTTTGGTCTTTTGTTTGGGATTTTTGTTATTGTTATTTGCTTGATTTCATTTTTAAAAAAAAGTCAGTTAGCCAGACATAAGGAAATTCATATCTTTCCATCCTTCTTTTTAATTGTTTGCATTAAATTGTCCTAAATCTCTTCCATATATGAGACCTCCAGGGTATTATAAGGGGGAGAGACTTATTGCAAAGAAGGGAATAAATCTGAATTATTGCTTTGAATTTCTTCCCTTTTCAAACTTTTTTGACATTATGGAAATGGTTGGTTTGTTAGTTTAAAAAAAAGAAAAGAAATGCTTTGAATTTTCCAGTGGAAGCATCCATTTCACATTAGTGGTCTCTGAGTTCTGTGTATGCACAAACATCTCCAGGAAAACTAGGACCCACATTCCATGAAATCAGTGCAGTGTCACAACCTAAGTAAAATTGTGTGCCCAACACTCTTCCAAGTCACACATATTATAAAGTGTCTAATGATACTAGGCTTTTTTGGTGCCATGACTCATTCTTTCTCTTGGAATTTTGCTAGCATTATTTAGTTGAGACTTTCAACAGGAGACAGGCAAGAAACATTTTAAACTCTCAAAAGAATCTTGACCAGTAGCATGTTCCCCCCTATTCAGCAGCATGAGTGTGCAGCCATTGGCTAAAATTCCCCCAATGCCAGAAAACATTAGGAACATTTGGCTTTTGATGAGTCCCAGCAGCAGAGGGCAGATCCTGAGGATCTGATTTCACAGCCCAGCAACCCACATAGCTTACAGAGGGAAACAATATAGGATCTCAATGGGAACAGAAGGATATTGTAAGTTTAATCAGCCTTGCATGCCACCTACCCTTCCACCAGCAGGACTTCTGAATTTTAGACAGGAGAGCATCTGTTTCTATCCAATTTTGAAATTCCCATTGAAGCTTTTGTAGGAACAAATTGCATGGTCACAGCCCCAGACCCCATTACCAGGTGGGTTCTTAAAATCACTTCCCATTCACTTAGAAGGGGCAGTCCAGGCATGAAACTTGGCTTTCTGTATTAGCCCATCAGTCTCCCTGAAAAAAGGAAGGGATGCATTACAGCTGTGTGCAAGTCAAAAAAAAAAAAAAAAAAAAAAAAACCCTCTTCAAAAAGCTACTCAAATCCCAGACTGAGCTCCAGGCCGAGTACCTTAATTAAAGTGAGCCTCATGATATCTCTAAATTTTCTGCTTTCTTTTGTCAGGTCTGAGTTGGTTTTATCTAACTTGTGGAGGGTCTCTGATCATAGCATCAGAGATTTAGAGCTAGAAAGGGACCATTCAGTTCAACTCCCATCATTTTATAGGTGAAGAACCCGAGGCACATTTTTTAACCCTTAAATACATTGTAGATGCATAATATCCTAATAATGCTGTTTCATTTCTGAATATAACCCACAGAGGGAATATGCCTTTCCAGTCTAGAGAAGTCTTAAAAACTGACTTACTTAGAATAAAGCATTCTGCATTTTAAACCTAAAATGTACCTGCAGGTTTTATTTGGAAAGCATATTAAATATAGGCTGCTAATAACAGACTTCCAAGTTGTTCCCAATTTTCAAAGACTATGTAAGATTTGCCCCACATTCCTTTGTTTGACATTGATGATTAAAATTCAGGAAGAGAAAAGTTTTATTATTTATATATGTGTGTATACATGCACAAATCATTCATAGTCACTTCCTAAAGACATCTTCCCTTGTAATAAGTAGAAAAAAAGTCAGACAAAATAAATAAATGCTTTGTCCATATCTGTAGATAGCATGCTTTTTTCCAGATTCCATAGTACACTGTATCTCTTCTGTTATGTGAGAAACATGTTCAACTCTCAATCTTTTGGCATAACAACTGACGTTCTAAAGTCTTTTCATTGTTGTTTTCTTTTACATTGTGGTCTGCATCAGTTTGTATAATTCTTTTCAACTTTCTCTGAATTCTTCGTATTTATCATTTCTTATGGCTGCAGTGTCTTATTACATTCATATTGTATTCATGAGAAATAGCATGGTTCAGGGAAAAGAACAATAACTCGATCCTCAAAGCTCTTAAATTCAAGTATAGAGGTGTACCTGGTTTCATCCTGAATGCTTCACAGATATAATGTTTCTTTTACAAGTTGAAGGTTTGTAGCGGCCCTATGTAGAGCAATTCTCACCACCATTTTTTCAACAACATGTGCTCCCATTGTGTCTCTGTGTCATATTTTGGTAATTCTTGCAATATTTCAGGCTTTTTCATTATTATTGAATGTTCTGTTTGGTGTTCTGTGATTAGTGATCTTTGATGTTATTATTGGGATTGTTTTGGTTACCATGAACCCCTCCCACATAAGACAGCAGACTTAATCAATAAATATTGTTTGTATTCTGACTGTTCTACTCACTGGCCGGCAGCTCCTCCCATTTTTCTTCTCCCTCTCCTCAGGCATCCACATTCCCTGAGATACAACAATATTGAAGAATGTTACATGAGCTTAGTTGATAAAGCAGCAGCAGGGATTGAGAATATTCCGACTCCCATTTTGAAAGAAGCTCTACTGTAGATAAAATAGTATCAAACAATATCGTATGCTACAGAGAAATCTTTCCTATTAAAGAATCAATTGATGCAACAAACTAGACTGTTGTCTTATTTTTTTTTTTAATTGCTAAAGCCAGCCCATCCTTCAACAACCACCACGCTGGATCAAGTCAGACACCATCAGTATTAAAATAAGACCCTTCAACAGCAAAAAGATCACAACTCACTGAAGGTTCAGATGATAGCAGTTTTTTTTCAATAAAGGTTTTTTTTTTCCTAAATTAAGACATACATACACATATGTATTGTTTTTTAGACAATATACTAATGAGCACTTAGTAGACTACCGTATAGTATAAATATAACTTTTATATGCACTAGAAAACCAAAAAATTCATGTGACTCGCTTTATTGTAGTATTCATTTTCTTGCAGTTGTCTGGAACCACCTCAGTATCTCTGAGGTATGCCTACAGTCTTTGTTGCAAACTACCTAAGTAAATGTGGGAATTGGACTAGATGATTTCTGATTTATCTTCAGGTTCCATATGTTTCATTAATCACAGTGTGTTCACTATTTCCCTATCAATGAGCACCCACATTCCAACCTGTTCTTTTTTCTACTACAAGTGTTGAGATAGACATATGTATGTATATAGAAAAAGAATATACATACATACATACATACATGTCTTCTCCCTCTTCCTCCCACTCCCACTCCCACTCTCATTCTGTCCTTCTCTCTTTGTTTCCTCCTCTCCCTCTCCTTTTCTTCTTCCTTCTCTCCTTACCCTTCCCTCTTTCTTTTTCTCTCTCTCCCTCTAACCCCTTCTCCTCCCCATATATCTATACAGGGCATCCCAGAAGTCTTAGTATTATTTTAAGTAGTGATTTGGGCATAGAAAAGTGAGATCAAAGGTAATTTTTTAAAGTTATAATTCCAACCTAGTTTCCAGAATAGTTAGGATTCAAACCCAGATATTCTGCACATTCTTTCTCAGTGATCTCCATTGACTTCCTATTACCTATAGATTAGGACGCTCCCTGATACAGAACTGAATATTTTTTAAAAGTCAGTATTCTTAAAGCTGTCAATCATCATAGTGCCCCCAAAGTATGATGTGCCTAAATAAGTGTCAGGGAGCATTTGGGAATTGTTGAAAACATTTCACTGCTTCCCAGATTCAATCCCACTCTCTCCTGTTCAATCATAGACCTTTCAATTTCTATCTTCAGTATCCGTCAAAAATAAATGTTGTGCTGAAATAATTCAATAGGTTGCCATCCAAATATATATGAGGGTTTCTTCAATAAGTATTATTCTTTATTCATGTGTTTTTTCCTGTATGAATTGTGGAGCTGATCCTCAACAGAGGAATTTCACAACAAAGGGCTTAGTGCAATCAGAATAATGGCATCCATAGATAGGAGTACCTAAAATATCCTATAGAGAACTTTTCTTCCTTTAAACTTTGTACAGTGTAGCCTCAGTGACTATGGTAAATATTTTTGAAGAGCACATGTTTCTTGTTTTATGCCTCACTTAATTTTGATTATCATAGTATCCTTTAACAGTGTCATGTTTGTGGGTGCATCTCTCAAGAAATTCATATGATCTAAACAGATAGATGGAAATTACCTTGTTGGAGGAGAGCCTTTAATATGCTATATTATGCTCTACTGAGTAAGATTTTATGTATTGATTTACTTTTTTTTTCCTGGTAATCAACAAACAGTTGACACAGCAGAGTCTTAAATTATTTGCATCTTTTCATCAACGGGGTAACTATAAAAACTCAGTCTTCCATTAAAAATGGTCTATAAAATCCTATCCATTGATTTTTCATATATTTATCAATCAACAACCATTTATTAAGTGTTATTATGTACCAAGCACTGCACTAAGTGCTTGGGATGCCAAGTAAGATCCCTCCCCCCCAAAAAAAAAAAATTCATAGTCTCCTAAAGGAGCTCACATTCTAATAGATACCCTCAGGATTTATATACATAAAATCAGAGTATTTTCTCTAAATGAGATCATATTCTAATTTTGATACTCAGCATTTATGGATAAATTTATATATATACATAAATATTTATATATACCTATATTTACATATGTATATTATATATGTACTTTCTATATTTGCACATGTATGTGTGTATACATATGTATATATATGTATAAACATAAATATATCCATAAATGCTGAGCATATCAATTAGAATATGATCTTCTTTAAAGAAGGGATTCTGAGTTTTTGTTGTTGTTACTGTTGTTGTCATTATTTTGGAGTTAGCCATATTGTTTGAATGTCAAATGTACATTTGCCAAAATTTTTCTGGAAAATTCACACAGGGCAAGGAATTTGTGACCAAAGAAGAACTAGAGGTCATCATTAATTACAAAATAGATAATTTTGACTATGTCAAGTTAAAAAGTTTTTGTACAAACAAAATGAATGCAGGCAAGATTAGAAGGGAAGCAATAAACTGGGAAAACATTTTTACATTCAAAGGTTCTGATAAAGGCCTCATTTCTAAAATATTTAGAGAATTGACTCAAATATATAAGAATTCAAGCCATTCTGCAATTGATAAATGGTCAAAGGATATGAACAGACAATTTTCAGGTGAAGAAATTGAAACTATTTCTAGTCACATGAAAAGGTGCTCCAAATCACTATTGATCAGAGAAATGCAAATTAAGACAACTCTGAGATACCACTACACACCTGTCAGATTGGCTAAGATGGCAGGAAAAGATAATGGCAAATGTTGGAGGGGATGTGGGGAAACTGGGACACTGATGCATTGTTGGTGGAACTATGACCGGATCCAACCATTCTGGAGAGCAATCTGGAACTATGCTCAAAAAGTTATCAAACTGTGCATACCCTTTGACCCAGCAGTGTTTTTACTGGGCCTATATCCCAAAGAGATTTTAAAGGAGGGAAAGGGACCCACATGTGCAAAAATGTTTCTGGCAGCCCTTTTTGTAGTGGCTAGAAACTGGAAACTGAAAGGATGCCCATCAATTGGAGAATGGCTGAATAAATTATGGTATATGAATATGGTATATGAATGTTATGGAATAATTATAATATTCCATATAAGAAACAACCAGCAGGATGATTTCAGAGAGGCCTGGAGAGATATGAACTGATGTTGAGTGAAATCAGCAGAACCAGGAGATCATTATATACAGCAACAAGACTATACAATGATCAATTCTGATGGACATGGTTCTCTTCAACAATGATGTGATTCAAACCCGTTCCTATTGTTCAGCGATGAAGATAGTCATATACATCCAGAGAGAGGCCTGAGTGAACTGAGTGTGGATCACAACACAGCATTTTAATGCTTTCTGTGAATATTTCCATGCATTTTGTTTTTCTTCTTAGGTTGTTGGTTTTTTTTGTTTGTTTTTTTCTCTTTCTAGATCTGATGTTTCTTGTGCAGTAAGATAACTGTACAGATATGTATATATATATTGGATTTGTCATATAATTTATCATTTTTAGCATGTATTAGATTACCTGTCATCTAGGGGTGGGGTGGGGGGAAGGAGGGGAAAAGCTTGGAATTAAAAAAAAAGTTTTGCAAAAGTCAGTGAAGAAAAATCACTCATATGTTCTGTAAATAAAAAGCTTTTAATAAAAAAAATTTTTAAAAAGCCACTCAAATGTTCATAGCGATTATTTGTGCCCGACCTGTGGCAGAGCATGCTAAGCTCACCTATTGGTCTGATCAGCCACAGTCAGCTATATTGTAATTCTACTCTAACATGACATCCTAATCTTGTGTGCAAACTCTTGTTCTGGGCACAGTTATCAAATTAAAATACTATCCTTTTTTTGGAATGATGGCATCCATTAACTAACCTATGGGTCAACTCACAATTCTAATGGTTTCCCAAACCATTCTTCCTTGATCACCATTTTCGCCTCCTTATCTCACCTTTTCAAAATATGAACTCTTCAAAGTCAGGAATCTCTGACATTTTCAGTGCCTTGCTCAATCCATGATAGAGCTTATTACCTAGTTTTGTATCCATTAATTCATGCATGGAAACTGAAAAAAATTATGACATCAGATTAATATAATGGAATACTTATGTGCAATAAGAAGTAACAAATATTTGTAATTTGAAGAAACATGGGAAATTTACATAAAATGATGCAGAGCAAAATGAACAGGGCCAAGAAAACAATGAACATTATAACCATAATGATGTAAATTATAAAGTAAAATCACTAAAAGGAAATGGAAAATGAAAAAGTCAAGGAAGGTCCAGGGAGATCAAGTCAGCAAACATCTATTCAATACTTACTGTGTGCCAGGAACTGCACTAAGTACTCAGGATGTAAAAAAAGATAAAAGATATTCCCTGCTCTCCAAGAGTTCAACAGTGTAATTGGGAAAGCAGTGTGCAGACAACCATATACAGATTGGAGATAGTAAACAGAGGGAAGGTACTACTTTTAAGGGATTTTTGCAGAAAGTGGAATTTTGGCTGAGACTTAAAGTTAGCCAGGGAACCCAGAAAGGAGAGGAGGAATGAAAAAATTCCAGGCATGAGGGAAAACCAATGAAAATGTATTGAGCAAGTCCATTTGAGGTCCATGAAGGAAGCCAGTGTCGCTACATTTCATGGTGAAGAGAGGGATTTGCAGAGGGAGTAATTTGTGAGAAGACTGAAAAAGTTGGAGGAGGCAAGTAATGAAGGACTTTGGATACCAGATAATTTTGTATTTGATCCTGAAACTAACAGGGAACAAATGGAGTTTATTGCTTACAAAGGTAATATGGTCAGAACTGTGCATTAGGAAGATCATTTTGACAGTTGAATGGATGATGGAACACAGTGGGGAAAAACCTAGATCAGGGAGACTAACCAGTCATTGTAATAGTCCAAGTGGGAGGGTCTGCTTTAGAATGCTGGCAGTGTTGAAGAAGATAAGGGGATTTCACATGTATAATTGATATGTATAATTTCACATGTATAATTTCTTCTCAGGGGTTGTGGAAGGTGAGAATTTGAAACTCAAATTTTAAAAAGAAAAATGCTAAAGACAAATAAATGAAAATCTTTAAAAAAAAGATAAGATGGCATATATATATATATATATAACATATATGTAAAAAGTAGAAATGAAATGAAATTGGCAACAAATTGTATCTGGAGAATGAGTTGGAAATGATCAAGCCTAGGTGTCTGGGAGGATTATGATGAAATATGAAACCTTGACAGTTATAGAAAAGAAAGGAACTAGGGAGAACTTGAGAGGAAAGATAGTGAGTTCTGTTTGAGGTACGTATAGTTTAACATATCTTCAAGCCCTCTGGTTTAAGTTGTCCAATAAATAATTGGAGATGCAAGTTTAGAGGTTGGGGAAAACTTAGAACTGAATAAGTACATTAGGATAGAGATGGCAATTGAATCCATGGAAGCTGATGAGATCACTAAATGAAATATAAAAGAAGAAAAGAGGACTTGGGACAGAGCTTTGAGAGACACCCACCATTAGCATTAACCTAGATTAAGACCCATCAAAGGAGATTGAAAAGGAGCAAAGATGTAGTAGAAGAACCAGGAGACAATAGTATCAACAGAAACTTGGAAAGAAAGCTGTCCAGAAGAGGGTGATTGAACTTGTCATAAGCTGCTGAGAGGAAAAGGGATGAGGATGAGGAAAAGCACATTAACTTTGCAATTAAGAGATCATTGGGAACTTTGGAGAGAGCAGTTTTATTTGAATAAAGTAAGAAGTCAAATTGTAGCAAACTAAGAAGAATGAGGGGGGAAGGAAATGGAGGAATCACTTGTGGACAGCCTTTGCAAGAACTTAAAATGTGATAAAGAACTAATAAAACAAAATTTCTGCCTCCTGGCTAAAAGATGAGAAAACTACTAAGAGAGAAAATATTGGATGCATTGTCATAAAAGATTTCTGTAGCCAGTATTTTTGCTTAGTTGTTTTTCTGTCACAAGACAATCTTCATTGGAGGGTAATGTGGAAAAGGACTATGATGCAGAAAGAAAAAAGATCAAAAAACATTTAATAAATACTATAAAGTAGGCCTATGTATCCCTAGTTAAGTAATGGGTTTGTAATTTTTTTGGCGGGGGGTCTTTAAAATAATTTTATCTGGCTTCTTCATAATAGTTTAGGATCTACCCCAATTTGAGATCCCTTGAAAATTGATCTCGATGCTTTTCAAAATTAAGTTGACTCATCCCGCAAAGATTTCTTCTATACTTGGAATAGTCCAAACAGAAGATGACATCATCTTTTTAGTGCCATTTCTACTTTTACATTTAAGACATAAAATAATAGGATGTGTTAGATGCCAAATGCAGTAGTAGTTCCATTGATAATTATAGGAAAATAATGCCACCAAGCCCTTGGCCTATCCATTCCAGTTTCTATTTGTTAGCTTTTTTTTTTTTTTTTTTTTTTTTTTTTGCTACTCAGCTTTTACTGCTATAATGGTCTACTGTAATGTCTTGCAAATAAGTATACCAGAAACTGGTAGTTGTCCTTGGTTGCTATGTGTCTGTTTGACAAGAAGATAGCACATGTGAGCGGAAGTAATTTCTGCACTTCTTTGATTGTGGTAAATATGTTATATCAATTAAAATGTTGTAAGAAATGGTGATAATCAGAGTCAATGTATTTTTACATTTATCCTTTTCTCATTTTTCAGGGTCAATAGCCAGCTTGAATAGTTCATTTTGGAGCTGTGATAATTGCAAACAGTGTCTTCTCATATTTATCCTAATTTGTTTTGATTTTGACCTTTGCTCTGATTGTCACTGATCTAAATGCACACAAACAGCTAATTCCAAAATGAGTAAATGCTCTTTAGGTCATGTTTCTACCACTCTGACAGTTTTCAAATGAATAATAATTGTTGATATTTATGTAGCATTATGAGGTTTGCAAAGCATTTTATTAGTAGCTGCTTATGTTCCAGGCATTGTAATAAAACAGCCACTTTCTTCAAAGAGCATATATTGGGGAAAAACAACATACACACATTATTTAGTTAAAATCATTTTTTCAGTTGTGTCCAACTCTTCGTGAGCCCATTTGGGTTTCCTTGGCAAAGATATTAGAGTAGTTTGTCCTTTCCTTCTCCAGCTCATGTTACAGATGAGGAAACTGAGGCAATAAAGTAAAGTGCCTAGCTCTGGGTCACACAGCTAGTAAGTATCTGGGCCTGGATTTGAATTCAGGAATATAATCCTGACTTCAGGCCCAGAACTTTATCCACTGTGCTACCTAGCTGCCATACACTCATATATAAGTAAATATGTGTATGTATACACACATAAATAAAGACAAAATCATTTTCATGGATAGAGTACACGTCTAATATCAGCAGGAGTTTATTAACATTAGAATCAGGATTCCAGAGGTTGGAGTGCAGTGGAGGTTCTGGAAAGATGAGATTGACATAGATGGGTTTGGGAGAACAATGAAGCAACTTCAGCCTTAGTAGCCTACGAATCAGTCACAGAGATTCTGAGGGAAACAAGTTGTGAAACTCTACTCAGGAACAAGAATCATGTTGGTTTGATTATCAGCCCCTGAGAAAGAGGTGAAAAGGAAGTGGGGGTAGGCTACACATTCATCAGGATAGTTGTCCTGCTCCAGCCTAATGGCCAAGAAAGGGGTTTTTGGAGTCCAGCCTGCTAGGCTGGTTATTAGCGTAGTGTAGCATGTTTAAGATTCTTGCCCCATGATTCATTCCTGTGCTGAGTAAAATTATCTTCCTCCAGGGTTGGGGGAGGGAACAACATTCATGGAGGTATTTGAACTGTACAACAATCCTGCTTTTTTTCTTATCCCCATTTTACAGATAGGGATAATTGACATTGAGAGAAATTCAATAACTTACCCAATGTTCCCGACTAGAAAGAATCAGAATTAGAATCTGAGCCCAGTTCTTTTAAATTCCAAGATCAGGACTCTTATCTTCCATATCACACAACCCCACTCTTTAAAAGGAAAAACAAATCAGTCATCATTTACACTTACATCGTAATGATTTTAGTTTTTTTAATTAATTGTCAATTCTTTGTCACTGCTTGTTCATAATGTGACACTAAAGCTACTCTCTTGATTTCTCTGAGCTTGAAATATCTCAGCAGTATATAAAAATTTTGGTAGTTTTCACCACACTTGGAATTAATAATATTCTCAGATTCCAGGGTGAATAGATTGGTAATTTTTTTCAGAGTAGTGGAATAATTTTTAAGTGTTGCAGTTGCCCAGGTAAGAGATGATGGAGATCTGAACTAGAGTGGCAGCCACCATTTCTTAAAAAATTTTAATTGATATAACATATTTACCACAAAGAAGTGCAGAAATTGCTTCCGCTCACATATGCTATCTTCTTGTCAAACAGACACATAGCAACCAAGGACAACTACCAGTTTCTGGCAATGGGGCATTGTGCCTATAAAATTATTAGATCTTGTCCACATCATTTGTGATGGTTAGGTTTTTGTTTTGTTTTAAATATTTTCTTTTTTGCAGTCTGTCTCAACACCAAGCTTTTATGGTTTTGCATGCTTTTGTTTCTTCTAAGAGCTTGAACTTGTTGGGAGTAGCAGAAAAGGGAAAGGGAGATCCAGGGGGTTGTTCTGTCTCTTTCACCTTCCCTCATTGTCTTGGAAGGAAGCTATTTTATTTGTACCATGAATATCGGATATGTAATACATAACCGTTATGTGTTTAACATGTGTGACAGAGTAAAGGGATTTAAATGAGACAACTAGTAACATTGACTTTGGATAATAAGAAGTTGGTAGCAAGGTTTTGGTAGCTAGTTTTCCTAGTTGAAAAATGAACATTCATTTAGTGACTTCTCAATGTTAATGGCCTTAGCTCATCTGCATGTGATAATTGGTAGATTTGAATTTTCCCTAAGATTACTTTTGTATGTTGTCTGAAAGGGATCCAGACTCAGTATATTCTTTTCTTTACTTTTTTCCTTGACAAATCAGAAACTTTTTCTCCTACAAAGATTTGGGCAAGAATGATTTCATCAGATACATTTTAGGAAGGAAAAATGTGTGGTTTTTGTGGTTGTTCAGTTGTTTCTAAGCACATAAAAACATTTGGGTTTTTTCTTTAAATTTAATAGTTTTATTTTTTTATTTTGTTTAATTAATTACTTATTAAATTTTTTTTATTCTATTTTTTATTTTCAGAACAAAAGGGACAAACCATGAGAGAAGGGGGAAAAAAAGTAGACATGTCCCATTTGGGGTTTTCTTGGCAAAATACTAGAATGGCTTGCCATTTCCTTTTCCAACTCATTTTTACAGATAAGAAAATTGAGGCAAACAGGATTAAGTGATTCATCCAGGATTATACAACTAGTAAGTGATTTGAGGTTAGATTTGAACTGAAAAATGTAATATTCAGTTCACGTATATCAGTGAACTCATCGAGTTAGCAATTCTAAACAGTGATGTCAATCACGATGCACCCCCATCCTCTGCAACCTTTATCTGCCCATCCCCATGTTGAGTCATTGATTGGCTACAAGGGCAGCCCTTCTGCCAAGGCTCTTCCTCATTATCTCTTGTCATCTCAAGGATGTACCAGTGGTACCTAAGCATCATCCTCTTGCCACATGGCTAACTCATCTTTTTCTTTCCTGTTTTTCCTCAATGATATCATTTACTTGAGTTGTTCTTTATATTTCCTGGTTAGCAATGTGTGACTGCCTGTTGCCACCCACTGTGTGCCTCTCCATTGCCCTCTGGGTACACTTCTTTTCAGTTCATCAGAGACTGTTGCATTTTGTGGCTTACAGCCATACAATAAAAGGTTAGGCTTATTAAATGATTGTTATATCATTTTTGTTGTCATTGTTTACCATTCCACGTGCCAAATAATAAAAATAATATGAGTTTTTTCAATTTTTATGCTAACTAGCTCATGAAAGAGATTTATTTGGTTTAAATACCAGTGGATAGTCTAAGGATGAGTGCAAGAAATTGTAATGAATTACAAGTGGATAGAGACAATGGACTAAAATATCATAAAAGCCATCCACAAACTAAATGGACTTGGCAGCCAACTAATGAATTGCACTTTTGTTAAAATAAAGAAGAAATGGAGTTTTATTTCTTATTTTCTCTGTTCCATCACTTCCTAATAAGCAAAGGTTTCAGGATAACAAATACACATTTATCTGAATACATCCAATTTCTTGAATGATGTAATTCAACTTCTATATCAAAACAGTCAGCTTGCTAAATTTGGATGCTTGATGATGTGCAGATGAAAAATTAAGAAGCTTTGTCATTTTCTGTATAAAGCATCTGTGAGATATGTTTGTGTCTCTCTATTAAAGGAGATAATTGTCAAATACAAATATATGTAGTAAGGCATGTAACTGGAACTTGCAAATGTTTTGATTGATAAACACATGAATTTCTAGAATTCACCTTAGAAGCACACATAGAATTTATTAGAATTTATCTGTATTTATCCTCATTTATTATCTGCAGCTTAAGCATGTTCCTTTTTAATAGTCTTCCTTGCCTAGAAGGCAAAAAAAATCACAAAATGTTAGAGAAGTTAGGATCCTCTAATCCAACCTCCTCATTTTATGGATGAGGAGGACCTAAGCCTACAGAATGGCAACCACTTGCCCTATGTTCTGTAGAACATTAGTGGCAGAGCTAAGGCTCAAACCAACTCCATTCAGTGCCCTTTCCATTCCAACATGCTTGCCAGTTCATGTTTTTAATGTGAGAGAAAACTAAAAAGGATCATGGTCCTGCTTTTTTTCTTCTCTTTTTCCTTTCAAACATGATGATTCCTGTGTTATGCATTGAAAAAACATGCCTTCAGATAGTGAACATTTGGAAAGACCCAGCATGGAGCACTTAAAGTGCCTTCCCATTCACCCCATGGGATTGGCACGATGAATGCCTGTAGAATTTGATGGGGAAAAAATAAAAATATTCCTTGGTTCCTATTGACACCTTTGGAAAAGCAGTATTGCCAAGAAAGGGAAAATGAAAATAAATTGTCCGTGCTTATTAGGCAATTAGAGACCCAGGTGAATGAGCTTTTGATCTTGAAAGACTGAGCCCAGGCTAAAGAAAGATTAATGGATCTTGTAATTATACATGGGAAAAGGCCAATGTTAATGGAAGTAGAGATTAATAGAGTACAGGTGGAAGGTATGATCTGTGACTTAGAGGTTTCTCTGGAGAGTGTCTTAAAACCTGGAAAAATTAAAGCTATAAAAGAGGAAAATAGGAGCAGGGATAATCATAAGTGGGAATTAGAGCTGGAGGTGAGAGCCTATGATTTATCCCAGTACTTCTCTCCTCCCCATCCCTATTTTCTTTAAAATGGCATCCCCTTCGGGGGAGGAATAAGGTTGTTGGGTTTTTACTACCAAGGAATCTGGGTGATTAAAAGAAAAGTTTTAATACTAAGCCCATATACCATTAGAAATTAGACTGCAGTCTTTGGGATAAGAAATCACTATTTGACAAAAACTGCTGAGAAAACTGGAAAACAACAGGGTACAAACTAGGTATAGATTAATATCTCATACCATATACCCAGAGAAGGTCAAAATGGGTGCATGATTTAAATATAAAGGGTGACACCATAAGCAAATTAGAAGAGCAAGGAATAATTTACCTATCAGATTTATGGAAAAGGAAAGAATTCATGTAGAAAAAAATAGATATAGATAGAAAGTCTTATAAAATGTAAAATAGATAATTTGGATTATCTTAAATTTAAAAATTTTTGCATATATAAAACCAATTCAACCAAAATTAGAAGGAAAGCAGAAATCAAGTTTCTTTTAAAGACCTTATTTTTCATACATATAGAGAATTGAGTCAAATATATTAGAATACTAGCTATTCTCCAATTGATAGTCAGATAAATGATAAATTTAAAAATAAAAGAAAATTGTCACCTCAAAAAAAAAAAGAATGTAATCTAATTGAATAATTTAGAGTATTTGTCAGCTGAAGTGTTCCATCCTACAGAGATTATAGATGATTTGCTACTGGCAAGTTAGTCAAATCAATTGGAGCTCCAAATGGGAGGATTGCACTTTGTGATATGAATGAAATAAATTGGGCTTTCTGTATATTTGACTCCATTATAATGAATACTCTCTATAGACAATTCTCAAGTGAGGGATAGCAAAGAAGAATGTGAACTTTTTTAAAGAGATAAGTTTGGTGAATTAGCTTTACAAACTCCTTTTTTCTATCTTTTTTTATTTAATATTTTTCTTCAGTTACATTTAAAACAATTTTTATATTTGTTTTTAAAGCTTTTGAGTTCCCTCAATTAAGAAATCACATGTAAAGTTATACAAAGCATTTCCACAAAAGTCATGTTATAAAAGAAACATAGATCTCTTATCCTAATGGGAAAAAACCCTCAAGAAAAATAAAGTTTAAAAAAAAGAGAAAGAGATTATACTTTAATTTGTATTCAGACATAATCAGTTCCTTCTCTGGCTGTGGATAGGATTTTTCATCATAAATCCTTCAGAATAGTTGTGAATCATTGTACCACTGAGAATAGCAAAGTCATTTACAGCTGGCAATCCCAGAACATTGCTATTACTTTGTATGTAGTACATTTCACTTTGCCTTGTGTTCATGGAGGACTTTCCAGGATTTTTTTTTTTCTGAGAGTATCCTGCACATCATTTCCCATAGAAAAATAGTATTCTATCATATATACCACAATTTATTCAGTCATTCCCCAACTGATTTTCAATTTTTTGTTCTGAAAAGAGAGCTGCTATAGGTATTTTTTGTACATATAAGTCATTTTCCTCTTTTAAAAAAAAATCTCTTGGTATTCATGCTTAGTAATGATGTTGTTAGGTCAAAGGATATGCATGAATTTATAGCCTTTGGAGCATAGATCAGTTGATCATTTATCAATTGGAGCATGGCTCTTATTTTTTTATAAATTTAATTCAGTCCCCTCTATGTTTGAGAAATGAGCCCTTATCAGAGAAACTTGCAATTACTATGGCTAACTGTATTTCTCTTCCCCCTCCCCCTAATTTATTATTTCTCTTTCTCTCCTTTTCACCCTGTCCTTCCTCAAAAATGTTTGCTACTGACCACTCTCTCCCTCCCCCCTTCCCATACTCTACTCCCCTCCTGTTTTTCTGCACAATAACATAGATTTCTATACTCATATTGAGTGTATGTTATTTCCTCATTGAAGATGAGTAAAATTCACTCACTCGCTGTCTCTTCCCTGTCTTCTCCATTGAAAAAGCTTTTTCTTACCTCTTTTTTTATGGCAAATAATTTACACCATCCCACTTCTTCCTTTCCTTTTCTCCTAGTACATTCCTCTCATTGAATTAGTTTTGTGCTTCCTATTCCCTTCTTATGACCAGCCTGCTTTAGATTGTTATTAATTTCTTACTTTTAGTAGCTTTTTTTTTTTTAGCTTTTTTGCTGAGGCAATTGGGGTTAAGTGACTTGCCCAGGGTCACACAGCTAGGGAATTAATTTCTTACTTTTGAGCAGAACTGTTACAGGTATGAGTCACACTTTTTCCCTGGTAGGGCATTTTCTTAACTTTATTTATTTTTTTAATTTATTTTTTTCCCTGAGGCAATTGAGGTTAAGTGACTTGCCCAGGGTCACACAGCTAGGGAATATTAAGTGTCTGAGACCAGATTTGAACTCAGATCCTCCTGACTTCAGGGCTGGTGCTCTATCCACTGCGCCACCTAGCTGCCCCAGCATTTTCTTTTAATTTTTTTATGAGACAATTGGGGTTAAGTGACTTGCCCAGGTTCACACAGCTAGGGAATGTTAAGTGTCTGAGACCAGATTTGAACTCAGTCCTCCTGACGTCAGGAATAGTGCTCTACCTACTGCACCACCTAGCTGACCCCCGGTATGGTATTTCTACCCTTATAAATGTTTCTTGTCCACAGGCTCAGATATCTGTGGCAATTTTAAAAGTAAGGTAATTTTATCTGTGATTAAGAAGTTTTATGAAGTTTTGAAATTTACAAATAGCTTTCTTTACTATGTCCCTAGGAGTATTTCAGTGGATCTCATCAGTACCTATATCCCTCCAACTGTATAGATCACCAACTAGTCTTTTAACATTATACTAATATCAGGACAGTATTCAAGTTGTCTGTCATTGATCCTCACTTTTACTATGTGACTGGTGCACCTCCTTTTCTTATGATATACCTCTAGCATCATACCCCCCCTTACCACTTCTTGTGTGTAGTCATTGTTACTGTTGTGTTACAACTTATTTATGCCAACCAAACATCCCATTTCTTTCTTTGTCACCTGCAATTTTGATTCTTTAGAAATTGAGATGTTGGAAGTGCTATACATTTTCTGAAAAGCATTTCCCATTCAGCTATGTATCATATTCTTTTTCAATGGTTTTCAGTAATTTTTGTTCTTCCCTTTTTCCTCAGCAATAACAACAAAAATATCTTATGAAACTTCATGGTAATTAGCACATTACTCACAATATCCTGCAATTATTTGCTGTTTAAAGCAACATTAAAGAATTTTTCATGTGAACTTATTTGACTGATGACACAAACTCCCGAGTTAAGTGGGAAGCATTGGTTTAGATAATAGTTATTCTTCAGCCCCTTGGTTTTTCCTATGTCATAGTATTAAATTAAATTTCTTAAGGAATTTAAATGTTTTCCCTGTTTTATTGCTGAAGAAACTTGAGATACAGAGAAGATCGAACAGATAGAGAACTTGAACTCAAGATCCTGGCTTTTAGTTCTGTATTCTTGTTACTAAATCCTGTGGTGATATGAGTTCTTCACTGTCCTCATGCTGAAATGCCAATAGAAATGACATGATACCTGGTTTTTTGAATGAAAATATAGGGCATTTCTTCCTCTATATTACACACACACACACACACACACACACACACACACACACACACA
>JAJPUD010002780.1:129513-263824 GCA_023553655.1 Myrmecobius fasciatus
ACACACACACACACACACACACACACACACACACACACACACATTCCCCATCTACAAGGAGGCTGTCTCCTGAGACAGTGATTCCTGTCATATGCAGAAAAAGCCATTTGTGTGCCATTGACAAGGTTTGAAAATCATAACTACCTTTCTATGACTGAAAATTACATGCCCTCCAGTACATGTGGCTCTGTACCCAGAGCTTTGAGCTTTCACCATGTTCTTGGACTTGTCACAAAATAAGTGACAGTTGGTATGAGCTAGGTGCCCACTTGGTAGATTTCCCTGGTGCTATAGTCGCTTTAACCTGATAGACTCGTTCACCTGCTTTTCTGGCGTGTAACATAAGATTGTCATTGAAGCACTCCTATTAAGCCCCTATGGGACGGAGTGCACAGTTTGGCCACAGTATGGCATTACCTCCCCTGAGACCATAGGCTTTCTCCGCTGGTATTTTGTGTACATGTGCTACCTTTCTCAAAAGTCACTCTTTACTCATCCTGAAAGTTTTCAAAGTGTGGTCCAAAGACCCCTAGACTTCCCCAAGTTCCTTCTTTTTTAAGGAATCCATAAAATCAAAATTATTTTTATAACGATCCTGCAGCATTAGTTGCCTATGAAAATACTTCTCAGGGCAGCTAGTTGGTGCAGTGGATACAGCATTGGCCCTGAAGGCAAGAAGCCTCAAGTTCAAATTTGACCTCAGACACTTAACACTTCCTAGCTGTGTGACCTTGGGCAAGTCCCTTAACCCAAATTACCTCTTGGGGGTGGGGGGCTCCCTTTTCCAAGATAGATTGCACATTGATTAGAACATCAGGCCTAGCATCAGGAAACAAGAGTTCAAATCCATCCTTAGACACTTCCTAGCTGTGTGATCTTAGATAAGTCATTTTGCCTCTGTTTTCATCTATTAAGTGGAATAATAATAGCACCTCCCTCCCAGGGTTGTTGTGAAGATCAAATGAAATCATAATTGTACAGCACTTAGCATAGTACCTGATACATAACTATCCCTATATAAATGTCATCTTTTATTATTAATCTATGGGAGGCCAGATTTTCTTCATCCACTTCAGCCAAAACAACCTAACACAACAAATTGAATGCAGAAGCAGATGAGAATCCAGCTGTCTTTTATTAAGTCAAACATATTTTGTGAAAATATATCAAACAATGCCACTCTTCTTTGTACTTTTTTTTTATTTTGGAAAATATGTTTCTCATAAAAATGTGTTGTTTATGTTAACATGTAATGGGTTTATTATAATATGGTAAATATTGAAGATATTACCTTTATAAATGGAGAGTCTTTGAGCTTCTTAGTTTTTAAGAGTGTAAAGGGATCTTGAGAACAACAAATTAAGAGAACTGATGTCTTAGACTATTCCTCCTTCCATTTCTCTAACTTATTGACCAGCACTGGATGGATTTACAGTCAGTATAGCAGTATGGAAACAAGGAAGTGGAAAAATCATTCCAAAATATGAATGTTATAGACATGTCAGTTTTTTTTTTTACGGTCCTTAACCCTCATTTGGGAACTCTCTTATTCAACTTAGACAAAGAATTTTTTAGTGGTCACATGAATTCTATAAACAAAATGAGTAATGAACTATCATATAGCAAAACTCTTAAAGAAACTGCTTTGTCAGTCATCCTCCAGACCACCCTCACTGTTCCAGATTAGAAGTCATTACATAGCAGGAGCCTACCTTGGACCAATCAGAGTGAATGAGAGGAGCTCCATATTTTGGAATAGGTCTCCCAATGTGAACTGGTGTAAAGGGAAGCCTTAGCATTCAGGAGGATCAGGATTTTAGCCAAAATTTAAGAAAGCTGAGGAACTCATTAAGGAATGAGGAGGGAGAAAATTCTAGGTATAGTGAATTGTCCAGCAAAAATTCCCAATCGAGAAATGGAATGTCTTATTAGAGGAACAGCAAAGAGGCCCTAGTTACTGGATCATAGATACATGGAAGGGAGTAAGATGTAAGAAGACTGGAAAAATAGGAAGGGTCTAGGTTATGATGGGTTTTAAACTCCAAACAGAGTATTTTATAATTTATCTTGAAGGTAATAAAGAGTCACTGCAGTTTATTGAAGGGGGTGGGGGTGATGATGATATGGCCATATCACTTTGATAGCTAATTGAAGGATGGACTGGACTGGGAAGAACCTTGAGGCAGCAAGATCAACCAAAAATGTCTTTTGCAATAGTCTAGAATGGATGAAACAACTATTTATTATGCACTTATTGTATACAAAGCACTGTGCTAAGTGCTAAGAATAGTAACAGGTCCCTGTTCTCAAGGGACCTCAAGTACCCATTTTAATGAGGAAGACAATGTATATAAAAGGTTTCAGCTGCCTGTCAGATGGAAAAATCCCAAAGTCCTTTGGGTGATTAGGTGATAAGGGCTTGTACTCTGGAGTGTTTGCAGAAGAAAGAAGACAGCCCAGCAGATGAAATGCCCACTACCTGGAAAGAATCAATAATGTTCTCCACTGAATTATAGCTCATATTTGCTGGTCAGAGTGATCTGAGCCAAGAAAAGCATTGTTATCCTAGTGTGCTAACATGATTTGGGTTTAACTTACATTTTGTTGGATTCAGATTAAATTTTTAATCACCTACATTTTAAATTAATTCATTTCCACCATTTTAATGACTTGTGAGGGTGGTATGTTTTTCCCTAAATACAATTCTTTTACATTTTTATCTTCTGCAGAAAAATCACTAAATTAAAAATATTGCCATTTTAAACTGCAGACTAAAGAGAAATTTAATTAGAAGGAAAGAAACTGTTATGTGTTTAGAGCTTCTGTGATTTCTTTTTTCACTCCTGAATTACTACGATTGGAGCTTGAATATTTTTATTTTAAGGGAAAATGATTTGCCTAATTAAGCTTGCCATTCAATTCCACCTGTTCTCTCTAAAATATATGGTTTGCAATATATTTTCAAAATATTAGGGTTGCAAATGAATATATAAATTAATTCAGTGGGGAATCAAAGTATTGTCTATGACATTATTAGATTTTATCCAATTTAGCTGATTTGAAAACTGATATTATTCTCTGAAGAAAAAAAACAGCAGGTGTCAAATTTCCTCCATTTAATGAACCCTTATGTCTGTGTATAGTCATAATGGAGTCTTCTATGCTAATAATAATAACTAACAAACATATAGCCTTTAAAGATTATGGAGCATTGCATATACATTTTTCTCTCATCTACACTATGGTTATAGGTTTAATTTTGAAAATTTAAGTCAATAGATAGCATAAACTTCTGACTTTAGATAGGAGATCTTCTTCACCCAGCCTCTTTTATAGCCTTATGTGATCAAAATTAACTGAGTTTCTCTTCCTAGTCCTTCCTCTATTCAAATGATGGGAGAAATCAAAAATAGAAATAATCAGTCAATAAAGCATTTATTAAGCCCTTATTATATGTGAGATGCTGAGCTAACCATTTAGGCATGTAAAGAAAGGAAAGGAGAAGAGAAATGATTAAAATGTAAAGTGCATAGTTGGCTTGTAAAGTATGGCAGACAGACTACAAAGGATTTTAAAAGTGAAAAAGAATCTTCCATCTCTTCTAGAGGAAAAAGGGAATCACTGCAGCTTCTTGAGCGAGGGAGTGACATAGTCAGATCTGGCTTTAGGAAAATTAGCTTTGTAGTTATGTGTTGAACATTCATTCAAAGCAAGTTTGCTCAGGGCAACTTTGTGGCATGTGTGCTTTTATTTTATGTACAACATGTCTATTGTGGGCAGTGCCATGAGAAGTTATATGGGGCACTCTAAGTAAGCTTAAGACTTGGTCTCCTCTCTGGAGGAGCTCATTTTTAAATGACAAAAACTGTGGTATATGTAAATGATATGTAAAGGTCCTAAAGCAGATGGTGCTGGGAAGCAATATAGTATACTGAAAAGTAAGTGGGGTGAGATTTCTCTTCTCCTTTCTGTAAGAAACGACCAGCAGGATGACTTCAGAGAGGCCTAGAGAGACTTGCATGAACTGATGCTGAGTGAAATGAGCAGAACCAGGAGATCATTATAGACGGCAACAACAAGACTATATGATGATCAATTCTGATGGACATGGCTCTTTTCAACAATGAGGTGATTCAAGGTGATTCCAATAGACTTGTGATGGAGAGAGCCATCTGCATCCAGAAAGAGGGCTATGGGGACTGAGTGTGGATCATAACATAATATTTTCACCTTTTTGTTGTTGTTATTCTTTGCTTTTTTTTTCTTTTTCATTTTTTTTTCCTTTTTGATCTGATTTTTCTTGCATAGCATGATAAATGTGGAAGTATGTTTAGCATATATGGAACTACTTTTCTCTCTAGGAGAGGAGTGAGAGAAGGGAAGGAGAAAAAAAATTATAACAGAAGGTTTGCAATGGTAAATGTTGAAAACTATCTTTGAGTATATTTTGAAAATAAAAAGTTATTGTTATAAAAAAAACTTTAGCTCAATGACTAGGGATGGGGAAGAAATAAGCATTTATAAAGCACCTACCAGGCACTGTTCTAATAATCACTTTACAAATTATTTCATTTATCTGGAAAGTAGATGTAGTCATTCCCTCATTTTACAGTTGAGGAAACTGAAGCAAGCAGCAGATAAGTGACTTTCCCAGGGTCTTGCAGCTAGTATTCAAGGTCAGATTTTAAATCAGTTCTTCCCGTCTCCAGTCCCAATATTCTATTCACTGATACACCAGCTACCTCTATTGTGAACAAGCCAGTTTGCTTTTCTGAGTTCAGTTTCCTGAAATTACCAGAGATTCCTGAGGTATTTTGCTATATGGTTTAGCATTTTTGCCGGTTATCTATTTTTCAAATAAATCAGAAACCATGTTATGCTTCCTCTAGGGCCTAGTCTCTACTGGAGACTTAACCTTCACCAGACTTCTGCCTTTCTAGTAAATAAGTAGAAGCATCCCCTGGGAGGGCAACCACATAGCCTCATTTTGAGGGATTATCTCATTTCTGTTATTTAGTCAGTGCCCCAAAAGGTCTTTGGAGAATTAGTAAATCCCACAATTTTGGAACTGAAGGAAACCTTAGCAGTGGTTTCTTTTCTTTTTATTAATGAGGAAATTGAGACTTGAAGGAAGTAAATCATAGCATTAGAGATTTAAAACTAGAAGATACCTTAAAAGTTATCTAGTTCAAATCCCTAATTTTATAGGTAAGAAAACTTAGGACCCAGAAAGGTGAAATTAATTCAAATATAGGATTCTTTTGTGAAAATGTAGAGAATACTTTGGGTCCATGAATATAACAATATTACTGCATAGTTTTTCTTTTAAAAGGTTAATGAATACAGAGACCCATGGGAAGAATTATGTGAACTAATACAAAATGAAGTAAACAACCAGGAAAGACAAATACATGATAACTACAATAATATAAGCAGGAATAATAGCATCTCAGCAATCAAAACTGCATCCTGCAAAATTATAATAACCAAGCTTGACCCCAAAGAAGAGAAAAGAAGCTACACTGCTGTACCTTCTCTTCAGAAGTGGGAGATTATAGTGTGGAACATGCCATATAAACATCAGATTTCTTCAGTATTGATTTACTTTGTTGACTGTTTTTTTTCTCTTATTTATTTCTTATATAGTTCTCTGAAAGGAGGACATATGTTAACAATAATAATGATAATGTTGCTTTAAGGTTTGTACAACATTTTACATCTGTTATCTCATCCTCACAACAACTCACGTATAATTAATACCTCCATTTGATAGATGAAGTAACTGAATCTGAGTCAGTCAACAAGCATAGCTATCTATTGGGAATTATAGATAATTTTAAAATAAAAGATATCAGTAGCAATTTTTAAAAGAAAAGAAATATTCTCAGAGATATGTATTTTTTTAAAAAGGTAATCAGAGTTAAGTGACTTGGCCAGAGTCACACAGCTAGTAAGAGTCTGAGATTAAATTTGAACTCATGATTTCCAGGGCTGGTGTTCTAGCCACTGAATCCCCTGGCTGCTCCTAGATTATGATCACTTAAAATGTGTTTTCAGAGATGTATTTTTCCCAAATAGTTTTTTAAATAAAGAAAGAAAACCCCAATATACTAAATGTAAGAGGAAGAAGAAAAAAGAAAGAAAAAAGAAAATTCACTTACAAGTTAAAACAAAAAAAGAGGAAGAAATAAAATGATCACTTTATATCTATCTATCTATCTATCTATCTACACATGTAGATAGATAGATAGATAGATAGATAGATAGATAGATAGATAGATATAAGTAATAGAATAGTATTCAGTACTTATAAGTATTTTCATTCCCTTTTGTTCATAAGATAACTTAGAAATAAAAATTAACTTTACATTGTATGGAATGTTAGGAGCAATGCAGAGTCTTTAAAATTTATGATTTCTTTTTTTTTATTTTATTAATACTTTTTATTTGCAAAACATATGTATGGGTAATTCCTAAACATTAACCCTTACAAAGCTTTCTGTTACAAATTTTTCCCCCCTACTCCCCACCCCTCCCCTAGATGGCGGGATATCCACTACAAGATAATTATGTTAGAATACTTAAGAAATTGAATATATGTATAGTTATTGCCACACATCATTTTTTGTGCAGGAGAAATCGTATCTACAAGAAATAATAATCCGATAAAGGAAATACAATGCAAGCAAACCTCAATAGAGAACATGAAAATGTTATGTTATGGTCTACATTTCACATCCCTCTCTCTGGGTGTATATGGCTCTCTTCACCGAACAATTGGAACTGGTTTGAAGCATTTCATTGTTGAAGAGAGCCATGTCCATTAGAACTGATCCTTATATAGTACTGTTGTTGCCGTGTATAATGATCTCCTGGTTCTGCTCATTTCACTCAGCATCAGTTCATGCAAGTCTCTCCAGGCCTCTAATCATCCTGCTGGTCGTTTCTTACAGAACAATAATATTCCATGACATTCATATACCATAATTTATTCAGCCACTCTCCAATTGATGGGCATTCTTTCAGTTTCCAGTTTCTAGCCACTACAAAAAGAGCTGCCACAAACATTCTTGCACATGTGGGGCCCTTTCCTTCTCTTATGATTTCTTTGGGATATAAGCCCAATAGAAACCCTGCTGGGTCAAAGGGTATGCACAGTTTGATAACTTTTTGAGCATAGTTCCAAATTGCTCTCCAGAACGGCTGGATCCGTTCACAGTTCCACCAACAATGCATCAGTGTCCCAGTCTTCCCACATCCCCTCCAACATTCATCATTATCTTTTCCTGTCATTTTAGCCAATCTGACAGGTGTGTAGTGGTACCTCAGAGTTGTCTTAATTTGCATTTCTCTGATCAATAGTGATTTGGAGCACCTTTTCATATGATTATAAATAGTTTTAATTTCATCATCTGAAAATTTTCTGTTCATATCCTTTGACCATTTATCAATTGGAGAATGGCTTGAATTCTTATAAATGTGACAATTCTCTATATATCTTAGAGATGAGACCTTTATCAGAACCTTTAAATGTAAAGATGATTTCCCAATTTGATGCTCCCCTCCTAATCTTGTCTGCATTAGTTTTGTTAGTACAGAAACTTTTTAACTTAATATAATCAAAATTATCTATCTGGTGTTCAATTAAGAGTTCCAGATCTTCTTTGGACATAAATTTATTCCATCTCCACAGGTCTGAGAGGTAAACTATCCTATGTTCCTCTAATTTGGTTATAATATCACTCTTTATATCCAGATCTTGAACCCATTTAGATCTTATCTTGGTGTGCGGTGTTAGGTGTGGGTCCAGCCTTAATTTCTTCCACACTAGTTTCCAATTTTCCCAGCAGTTTTTGCCGAATAGTGAGTACTTATCCCAAAAGCTGGGGTCTTTGGGTTTATCAAACACTAAATTGCTAACATTGTTACCTAGCTTGTCCTGATATCCTATTCTATGCCACTGATCGACTGCTCTATAAAATTTATGATTTCAAAAGTGTATATTTGTACTATAATAAAAAATATGTTATTTACCCCCTAGTCATAGAAAGGAGACAGGATGTAAAAATTCAACCTCCTCTTCTATTTATTTTCCAACGAGGAGGCCTAGGGCCCAGTAAGAAACTTGGTCAAGTCCAAGTTTCCTAATCCAGAGAACTAATTGCTTTTTTCATTGTGCCATTCTAAGTCTCTCCCATTAAGCTGTTCAACTTTTCTTGGAAGGAAGAAATTTTGCGTCTTTCTCTCTATCTTGCCCAGTGATTAGAGTATAATTTTCCATTCTAGAACCCCAGTATATTTCACTAACTACTGTTGCCTGAATGCCTCATTTCAGCAGCTAAGGTTATTTGTCACACACTTTTCTGGCTCTAGAGTCACTTGAAATTCTTTTTCTTTCTTTTTTTTTTAAATGAATCAAGATCCCCAAGCCAGATGTTTATGTCATCCTGGCTGAGACATTAATCTGCAGGAGCCTTCAAATTTAAACTACACGCTTCTTTGTCAAAGGATTTCTTTTGGGTACTGATTTTTAAATACAACATTACCATCACAATATTACTATGATGGTTACATCCAGGAAAATGTGTTAGAGGGCTTATTTTTGCTGGGTTAAGTTAAATGGTTTTCAGTATCTAATTAAGTATATTGTTCAGGGGCTTCAGGCACAAAGCTAGTACATTAGCATTCATCTATCCCCAACAGACAGAATATTTCCATATTAGAGTGGCTGTTTCCAATTTTATTCTTATTGAAAATAATAGTTGATTGCAAGTTATATTATACGCCTCTGCAACTGCCTTTAGCCCTGGTTTATTCACAGAATCACTCCTTCTTTAGGATGTTGGATTTTTAAAGGAAGTATTTGTGTAGTATGCTGAAATGATGAAAGGAAATGTTTTCTTTTACTTCTCTATGTATATTTTGAAGAAGAAATATAGTTGACACACATATTAAACAAAATGGAAAATGATTTGTAAAGATATTTTGGTTGCAAACACAAGTTTGCATTTTTATTGCAGTATTTAAGGAATGGAAAACGTGACAACCTTCACTCACACAATAACATCCTGGAAAGAGTGCTGGACTTTAGAGGACCTGGGTGAGTTCCACCTCAGGTACCTGTTACCTGTGTGACTAAGCAAATCATTGCATCTCCCCAGCCCTCAGTTTCCTCATCTCTATAATGAGGGACTCAGACTAGAAAAACTTTAAGGTCCCTTGTAGCTCTAAATATATGAGCCTATGAACTCTGACTCATATCTTTTAATCATTGACCATGGAGTGGAATTGCATGGCGTGTAAATTAGTTGGTATTTAGGGAAGGAATGACACCAACTGTGTAACCACAGGCAAATAAATCGCTTACCCTTTCTAAACTTCACTTACTTCACTTGCAAAATGAGGATAATAATCCCATGTTGTTGCAAAATACAAATGTGATAGCATATGTAAAATACTTTGTAAATCTTAGAGCATTATGTAAAATGCTAGCTTTTTTGCTTTTTTTTCCCCTTATTTTAGCACAGTAGTTGAAGTATATACTTAACTGTTTTTCAGGTGGTACTGAAGGCAAAGAAGTTTGCAAGAGCCAGTGTTCTCAGATTCACTAAACTAATTCTGTCAGAGGAATAATTAGGGGTACATCACCCTGACTAATTGTACCCTTAAGATTAGGGCTACCATTCTGGTAAACACATGTCCCTAACATACAGTGGTTAGCACACAGAGACCCCTGCTGTCCTCTTCATCCCACAGTTGAAGAGACATTCATGTGTATTTAGAAATCTGTGAGCTTACCATGTCTCATTTAAATCATAGAAATGTAAGCTCTGACATGCTCTAATGTGCTTTCTTAAGATGCTTCTTTCCAGGGGAAATATATTAACACTTCCCCATAGTATTCTTTACTTTTGATTCAGAACTAATTTCAAAATAAAAGACACAGGTCTCTAAGAATAAAAAGAGGGATAAAGTGTCTAATTAGCCTTACCCTGGTCAAGAATGAAAGTAACTGATTTTCTTCCACTAAACAAAAGTAGTCTTTGTTTAGATGGCTAGAAGTGAATCAATCTTACTTTTACATGCCCAAAACATAAGCTTACTTAAAAATCAAAATCCATGCTCATCGATTGGGGAATGGCTGAATAAATTGTGTGTGTGTGTGTGTGATATGGAATATTCTTGTTGTGTAAAAAAGGATAAATAGGCATATTTCAGAAAATGGAAAGACTTTTACAAACTGATGATGAGTGAAGTAAACAGAACCAAGAAAACATTGTACACAGTAACAGAAAGGTTGTATTATGATCAACTGATAGACTTAGCTCTTCTCAGCAATACAGTAATCTAAGACATTTCCAATAGACTTGGGATAGAAAATGCTACCTGAATCTAGAGAGAAAACTATGGAGACTGAATGAGGATCAAAGAATACTATTTTTACTTTTTAAATTTTTTTTTAATTTCTAGTAATTTTCCCCTTTTGTTCTGATTTTTCTTTCTTTCACAACACAACTACTATGGAAATATATTTAAAATGATTGTACATGTATAACAACCTATATCAGATTACTTGCTCTTGTAGAGAGGGGGGAGGTAAGGAAGGAAGGGAGAAAAAAAATTGTAACTCAAAATCTTGCAAAAATAATTCTTGAAAATTATCTTTACATGTAATTGGAAAAAATAAAGTATTGTTAAGTAAAAATAAATATCCTTGTTTGTTTAGTCATTTTCAGACATGTTTCCTCAACAATGGCCTGGATGTCTTATAACTGAAGCGCCCCTTATCATTCTTTCCTAAATTCATGACAATTCTGCTGTGACATGTGTGGCTCATCAATGTGGCTTTAATACTATATTATTCTTGTATCCTGAACCATGCATACGATCTCAATATAGACCTCAATTCATACTTGTGATACGGTACATGGATTATTTATATTTTTTTTATATATCAGAGAACAAATAAGTACTCTGAAGCTATTCTTATCTAATCTCATGTGTAAGCCTTATCCATGCCAATCTGTAAAAAAGTGAATTCCACCTGTTTATAATTGAATGTAGAAGAACAAAATATACCCACCCAATCTGAATACTCATCAGTCATAACAAAGTATGGAAGAAATAGTAACTGAGTCACCCTGAGAGATTCTCATTCCCGTTACACTCACTTTAAATATTTTAAACAAGCAACACCAACAGTTGCCTCATGAGTGATTTCAGAGCATCTGGATTATCAAGTTCTAAAAAGCCAAATATATTTTTAGCCTTGCAGTTTTCACTGTAGGAAAAATTACTTTAGTGAGGCACCTTACTGAGAAAATTTTTCTTTGTTTAAAGCATTAAATACCAGTTTGGAAAGAGTAAATAACATCCTTATCTTGTGAAGAAAGTCTTGTAACAATTGGACCCATCTTCTGATATTTACACTTTTTAAAACATGTTATCGTGATTCTTACACTCTCTAATAACTCTTTCATATTAATGTCTTACAGCTCAGTTTAATGGTAATGAGAAAAGGCAGTCTTCCCCCTCACCTTCCAGAGACAGGCGTCGACAACTCCGAGCTCCAGGTGGAGGCTTCAAACCCATCAAACATGGAAGCCCAGAGTTCTGCGGGATATTGGGAGAAAGAGTCGATCCTACTGTCCCATTGGAAAAGCAAATGTAAGTTCAAAGAGGAATTAGCTTTAATCCTGGAGTTTTGGTAACCTTGTTAACTTAACTGCTAAGTCATATAGTAATATTTGGGATTTGCAGAGTGACTGAGAATTTTGATAGCCATCAATTCATATACTAACACAACAGACTGGTGACCCATCCAGCCTTTGTTTGAAGACCTCCAGTGAAATGGAATCCACTACCAACTGAGCTCATTTTTACTTTTGTTCTTGTTATTGCTCGGTCCCAATTCTTCGTAACCCCATGTGGGGTTTTCTTGGCACTGATACTGGAGTAGTTTGCCATTTTCTTCAGCTCATTTTATAGATGAGGAAAGTTAAGGAATTTGCCCAATGTCATCCTGTTAGTAAGTGTCTGAGACCAGATTTGAATTGAGGAAGATGAGTCTTTCTGACCTCAAACCTAGCACTCTATCCAACACCTAGTTCATTTTTACTTTTAGATAGTTGTAATTATTCATGGACCTGATTTGAGATGTTATCAATTACTGGACATATACCTGCTTGATCATCATCCCCTTCACCCTGTCCTCAAGAAGGGGACATTTTTTTTAATTTATTTACCTTTAAAAGAGGCCTCTGGATATATTGGATTCAAAGAAGTGACGTCCAAGTCAGGAAGACCTGACTTATGAACACCCATAAATTATAGAGTAGATGCTGTTTTTTGTGGAAAAAGGGAATTTGCTCATTGGGAATCCCCTATGTAAATGAGATCATTAGTCAGGCTCACCAAAACAAATCTTTTACATCTTAGAAAGTCTTTTAAATATAGTCATTTTTAATCCTCTTTATCATCAATGAGGAATAAGAAGAAATGATGAACCATCAAACTATTCTCATTACTGCCTGTCCTTAAAAAAAAAAAAAAAAAAAAGTGCAGGTTTCATTTAGTGGAACAAAGTCATTCCTTCCAGTTGTTGCCAATCAAAGAAGTTTATAGGGTTATAATAGATTTAGGACTTTAGTGGATATCAAGTACATTCTACAGATGAGGAAACTGAAATAAAGAGATTCATTGACTTATTTAGGTTCACACAACTAGTAGAGGAGACAGGAATTGAACCAACTTCTAGCCTACTACAGTGAGACATGGGAATAGGGCCTTAGAATCCAAGTTTCAGACCAAGTGCTGATCTTCATTGTAGAATGAATTTCCTGATTGGGAGTTTTCCTTTCAACAATGAAATTATATGTCTGTCTTTCCCAAAAATAATCTTCCTCTGGTGCAAGTTAGAATAATAACAGTAAGATTAATAATAATATCAGCAACAATAATAATAGCTAACATTTTGACAGTGCTTACTCCCTGCGTGTCATTATGCTGAAGCTCATTACAAATATTATCTCATCAGATCCTCACAATGACCCAGGGATGCAACTGCTATTGTTATTGCCCCCATTTTACAGATGAGAAGACTGAGGCAAATAGAGTCACATAGCTAGCAATTGTGTGAGACCAGGTTTGCACTCTTATCTTCCTGACTGTAAGCCCAGCGCTACCCATTAACCCCAGTAACTACCCCCAACCAATACCTCTGTCCCATGTACTCATTCTCTCTCATACACATATTTGCTTATGATTAACCATTGAAAAACAATCAGTTAAATTCATCAGTGTATTTCATTTGACTAAGTCCTTTTTAATGAGATATCAATGTTCCTCTATGTATTAATTCTACAAATCTAGATTTTCATGAATAGAATTTTCTTAAGGCAAAGTAAACCTTCATACTTCAGAAAGTTCCAGGCCACAGAAAAGCAGTACTTTTGTTTTGCTCTTAGCAAGTTTTCCACATGATCACAGAAAGAATAACATACTAGCAGAGCTTTCGTCAGTTGATAACCACTATGGGAACACCAGCTCCCACCTGGTCACACAAGCCTCACCCTTCCCTGCTGCTCCTAGCCCCAGGCTTCTCCCCAGGAGATGCTTCCACTCCTCATCTGGAAGTTCCCCTCAGGAGGTCCCAGAACAAGGCTGACCAGCAACCTGGGATTGTCACTGTTCTCAATTCCCCGGGAACATAGAAACTCTTGTAGTGCTTCCTTACAACCCAGAAGTGACCCTGCTGTACCCACATAGACCTCACACCATGAGTTACCCATGGCAAGGGGCTCCAGAGCTCTACCAGGTCCCTAACCCAGCCTCATGACATTGCCTCTTCTTGTGCTCCATCTACACCATCACCACCACCTCCCCGGCTTTGTCTGAAATCAGCACTCAATGCCAGATTTGCCCATTTTTGTGTCATGGACTCCTTGGGCTTGTTAATAAGTTGTTTTTCAGTTACCTCTGACTCTTTGTGACTCTATTTGGGGTTTTCTTGGCAAAGTGATTTGCCATTTCCTTCTTCAGCTCATTTTACAGATGAGGAAACTGAGGCAAACAGGATTAAATGACTTGCCCCAAGTCACAGAGCTAGAAAATGTCTGAGGTCAGACTTGAACTCGGGAAGATGAATCAGCCTTTCTGCCCTGCCAAGCTGTCTAGTGAACTCTATGGACCCTATCCCTCTGAATAATGTTTTTAAATACATAAAATAAAAAAAACTGAAAGTCCAGGATCTAATCACAGAATGAAAGTGTCCATACTTCAATGTATAATCAAAAGGTAAGGAGATTGTATTATGCTAACAAGATGTTAACACTTTAGGAAGTGAGGAGTCTGGCTGAGGTGAATTAGAAGGACTGCTACGTCCCCATTGTCAGGGAGAAGATTATCCTGATTTTCTTTAAAAGTTTATCAGTTTAGGAAACTGAACAGATGCCCAGTTGGAGAATGGCTGAATAAGTTATAGCATATGAATGTTATGGAATATTATTGCTCTGTAAGAAACGACCAGCAGGATGATTTCAGAGAGGCCTGGAGGGACTTGCATGAACTGATGCTGAGTGAAGTGAGGAGAACTAGGAGGACACTGTACACAGCAAACTTTTTTCCAGTCACAGAAATACATAAAGGCCATTTACTAAGTCATTGAAAAGTCTCAATCAGCAGAAAAAGTGCTAGTGTCAGTGAAATATTAGAAATATAGAAAGCTCCATCTCCTTTCTCCTTTGTAGCCTTTCTATTAGGACTTACTAATTACCTCTTTTGGAAAGACTTCTCTGGAATGTTTATTCCAATAATCTCTCCCATTAAAGAACTCCTAAAGGTGATATACAGTGATCAGTTCTGATGGACATGGCTCTCTTCAACAGTGAGATGATTCAGATCAATTCCAATGGTCTTGTGATCAAAAGAGTCATTTATACCCAGAGAGAAGACTGTAGTGGGGACGGAGTTGGGATCATAACATAGTATTTTCACTTTTTTTAAATAATTGTTTGCTTACTTTTTGTTTTCCCCTCATTTTTTTTTCTTTTTGATCCAATTTTCTTATGCAGTATGATAATTGTGGAAATATATAGAGAGGAATTGTGCATGTTTAATACATACTGGATTACTTGCTATCTAGGGAAGGGGGTGGGGAAAAGGGAGAGAAAAATTTTGGAATACTAGGTTTTGCAAGGTGAATATTAAAAACTATGCATATGTTTTGAAAATAAAAAGCTTTAATAATTAATTAATTAATTTGAAATAATGTAAAAGTTAATCAGTTTAATGTGAGTATTGACCAGGTACTACCTGTAAGGAAGCCCCCCCAAGGAAGGGGAGAGGAAGAATTTCTCATTCTCTCCCATGCCCAGTGGCCATGTTGCTTCTAAGCACAGCTACTCAGCCAGTAAGAAACACATCATCCAGCAAAGATACATACTCCAGGCCAACCTGGAGACAAGGGGGCAGTCCATCATTAGAGAGAGGAAATAGCTTGGGATTTCTTGGAGCAGAAAAGAGAATTGGTTATACTGTTGGGAGAGCTAGCCCTGTAGATTGAGAGAGAATAGAAGACCTTTACAACCCAGATGAGTAACCCACTTAGGATGGAGCTGCATCATAACTCTATGAAAAGAGAAGAGGTTGTGTGTAGCACCAGAATTTTGAGTTGCATTGAAAGTATGTATTTCCTAAATATGTGCCTCACTACCATTGTATTCTAAGTTTATACCCACTTTTCTCCCAAATGCTTGTGTATTAAATGGGAGAGTCCAGATTTATGAGAGGGGAATGTTTTCTGGCTATATGTCAACTGCCTGATTGTTGGGGGAAACACTACTGGGGACCTGGAAATATAGGTCAATCCTGGAACAGCATGTATTTGGAGATCCAACAATGGAGTACAAGTACAAATTGTGGCTGAACCCTAGAAGGGATGACATGCTTACTAACTAATCCCCCAACTGTTTTCCTATTCCAATAATTCATTGTGAAATGGAGAGGACTCATGTTTTGAAAAGCTGTACCACTCATGGGCAAACTTTGCCAAGTCCTAACAAACTAGACAGACTAGATAATGCATTGTAATTCTTCAGCCTAACAAAGTTTGGAGGGTTCAGTTACCAAAAGCTTGGGCAAAAACTTTTTTCCAGTCACAGAAATACATAAAGGCCATTTACTAAGTCATTGTAAAGTCTCAATCAGCAGAAAAAGTGCTAGTGTCAGTGAAATATTAGAAATATAGAAAGCTCCATCTCCTTTCTCCTTTGTAGCCTTTCTACTAGGACTTATACTTCTTTTGGAAAGACTTCTCTGGAATGTTTATTCCAGTAACCTCTCCCAGTAAAGAACTCCTAAAATGATTTTTTTTTCATCTCAATAATGTACTCATCCAATAGCATCTTTTGTAGCAAGTTAATTTTTTGTGTTTTTCCCCCCTAGACTATGCCTTATCTTACCCAAATAATTTTAAGCTCCTTGGTAACAGAGACAAGGGCTTCTATGCCTTTGGTTTCTTCCCAACACACCACATATAATAAGTGGTCAATAAATCCTTATTGGTTAAATAAAAGAAGGTGTTTTTATAGTTTCTGAGATGCCCTTCTAATAATATGCATTAGGTCCCACGCTGAGACCTGAAAGATGGCAGCTTTTCTTCTATACAGCCACAGCAATATTCCCTACAGAAATTCACTAGAACAGAATTAGAGTTTATAGTAAAGTAATAAAGAATGTGGTCCCAGAAGACTCACATTAATTGAATTCTTCTAAGAACATTACCACATTTGTTCTTTGCTATTCACATCCTAACAAAGTTGCCAGAAGACACAAATGGCTGATGCAGCAAGAATGACATACCTTTTGTTGTGATGGTTATTTGCAGGGAACTACAAAAGAAAAGAGAATCAAAGTCAGGTTCTCTAAACAAATTGATTTTTTTTGCATTCTCTTTTTTAATTTTTTTTATTCTGAATGTAAACACCCAATAAAATGAGTTTTTCCATATGAAAAGTAGAATAGAAAAAAGAGAATTGAACATGAAATCTCAAATCTTTGTTACACATAGCTCCCTTTTAAGCATATAATAAATTTAACATAAACTTTCAAGGATATCCTACTTGTCTGGGTTTCCTTTTGGCCTTCCTTCTATTCTGTGAATTTCTTAAAATGCTTCAATGGTGCTCCTTTCTTTTTTGACAACCCTACTTCTAACTTTAATTTCTCCTCCCAAATAGAAAAAGAAATAAGAATAGAGAAAGGAAGAAAAGTGAAAGAAAGGAAGAATGAAAAGTCAAACCCTTGCAACAAAGCAAGCAAAAATAAATTTCCCACAGTGTCTGTGTCTAAAACAGCATATTGATATTTAAAAAAACAAACAAACAAACAAACCTGTGGTTCCTGAGTTATTATCACTCCAAGGATACTGTAGTATCATAGAATTATGGAACTGGGAGAGTAATCATCTAGTCTAACTCTTCCCAATATATAAATATTTTCTATAACATTTCAGTAAAGTAGCTTCCACTTAAATTTCTCAAGTGATAGGGAACAAAAAACTCAAAAGACAGTCAGTCTCTTCCCCTTGTAGACAATTCTAAATGTTAGGAAGTTCTTCTTCATGTTATAGCAGCACAATACAGTACAATAAATATTTATGAAGCACCTATTATGTGCTAAGCACTAGAGATACAAATAAGAAAAAGAAAGACCGGCCCTGACCACAGAGAGTTTTTTTGGTTTAATGAGGGAAGCTTCAAAAGGAAGCAAAATAGGGGAGGGGGAAGTATTAGATATGAAGCATGATGATGGTACAGTTGAAAGGAAGCAGTCAGCTAGTAGGAAATAAATAATTTGCTGTTCTGGGCCTCTTCAAAGGGAAGATTTGGAAAGTTTTTTATTCTATCCTCCAACCTTCCAGTCAGAGGCAGAAGTGTTATTCAGCTGAAGTCAACTTCTCTATAACCTCCACCCATCAGGTTCTAGTTCCATTCCTAATACTAAGCAAAGTGAGTGCAATTCATTTTCAATTAAACAACTTTTCACATATTTGAAATATTCCCCAGTAATTCACTACCACTTAGTAGAGACTTTGAAGCTTGAGGCAGATCCATTAAAAAGTCTTATAATTTGTCCTAATATTATTATTTCATTCTAGGTACCTTGTTGATGTCATATGTACCTCATTCATCAAGTGAGAAGTGGGGTTAAGTTTTAATAACATTGATTTAGTAATTGGCCTCCATATCCTAGGAGATATCATTCTGACCTTGGAATTGGGAAGATCTGCCTACTTCAGAAACTTACTATGTAATCCTAATCAAATAACTTGGCTTCAGTTTCTTCATCTGTAAAATAGATGATAATATTTACCTTACAGATTTAATGAAAAGATATGTAAACTATTTAGCAAAATTTAAGTCTGTCTATAACTGTGAGCAATTATTATTCAGAGAAGTATTACTGAAAAGAGATGCTGTAATCAGGACTCTTAACAAATGTTTGTTTAGGAATAAAAATTTCTTATTTCTAAAAACTTAAACAAGAAGTTATGACCTCTACTGTGAAATTAATGAATAATGTTACACAAAACAGATTTGTAAATAACAACAAATCACTCAAGTAGACAAATGCTAAATTTGTCTAATTTAGTTCCCTGGCAGAATTTAATTTATTTAGTCAAATCTGTGTTTTGTACCACCACTGCCCCCCAACCTAGCTCACATTTCATTGGCATTTATCTATTATTTGTTAGTTCTCTTCATTAATACATTTTTTCTCTGATTAAAAAATGGAGGTAATAATACATGGTGTAGGGGCAGCTAGGTGGCGCAGTGGATAGAGCACCAGCCCTGAAGTCAGGAGGACCTGGGTTCAAATCTGGTCTCAGACACTTAACATTCCCTAGCTATGTGACCCTGGGCAAGTCACTTAACCCCAATTGCCTCAGCAAAAAGCAAAAAAAATAATAATAATAATAATAATACATGGTGTATCTACCTGAAGAGATTATTTTGAGAAAAATATATATTAACATAAACTGCCAAGTCAATATGCTGGTTATTATTATAACCACCTGGAGAGTTAAGACCCTTATCAATTAATGCATATGTACAACCTGAGTGTGGTCTGCCCTTGTATCCTTAATACCAAAGACAAAACTGATAGCCTCCTAGCAGCAGCTATAGGAACAATAGCATTTCCAGTGGCCAGCACTGTTGTTGAAAAGGCACAGACCCTAACAGACTAACTAGTTGGTCCTATTAATTAGTGCTAAGAATTGACAAGGGAGGTAGATCCTTCCTGTATGTATTTTCTCACTAATTTCAATTGTCACCTTAAGATAAGGGTCTCCCTGCAAAGCCCTAACAACTGTGCTTTCTTCACCATTCCAACTACCTACCTACATTTCCAATTCTGGAAAAGACTACTGGACTGGGTTGTGGTAAGGCAGGATCCCAGGAGTTCTCCTTCCCATGAGGTATATACTTTTTATCTTATAATTCTGACATTAGCCTTTGTCTTCTCAAGATTGCAACTAATAGATGCAAATGCAGCTCATACTTATCTAAAAACCAATGAGCAAGAAAGTAAGGGAGACCAGGGGTGTAGGGTCCATGAAATTGGTTCCTTGCAATATTATTGTTCTGTAAGAAACGACCAGCAGGATGATTTCAGAGAGGCCTGGAGAGACTTGCATGCTGAGTGAAATGAGCAGAATCAGGAGATCATTATACACAGCAACAACAACACTATATATTTTTTTTAATTTTTATTTTATTTGCATAACATATGTGTGGGTAATTCTTCAACAATAACCCTTACATAGCTTTCCGTTACAAATTTTTCCCCCAACTCCCCACCCCTCCCCTAGATGGCAGGATATCCACTACATGTTAATTATGTTAAAATATTGGCAAATCGAATATATGTATACATATTTCCAAACTTATCATTGAACAACAACACTATATGATACAACACTATATGATAACCAATTCTGATGGACATGGCTCTCTTCAATAATGAGATAATTCAAACCTGTTCCAATTGTTTAGTGAAGAAAGTCATATACACGCAGGGAGAGGCCTGTGGGATCTGAGGGTGGACTGCAACATAGCATTTTCATGCTTTCTATTGATATTTGCTTGCATTATGTTTTCCTTCTCAGATTTTTTTTCTTATAGATCCAATTTTTCTTATACAGCAAGATAACTGTATAAATATGTATACACATAAAAAAAGAAATTGTTTTCTTGCTTTGTCACAAAAGAGAAGGGTAGGAGAGCAAGTAAAAGAGATCCATTTGTATTTGCCTCCTCTTCTGCCTTGAAAAGCCAAATTCCATCAATTTCCCAACTTCTCTGAATTTCTTTTAACTTATTATGATGCCCTATTTCTTATGTTGCAAAATTTCATTTATTAAATAAAATAATAAGTTCTCTCAAGTAGGTGTTATCTTGTTCATGAAGTCATACTCTGTTTCAATTAATATTTATTGATTACCCATCATGTACAAGGCCTTGTGCTAGGTGTTTGAGGGCATTCAAAGATGAATTAGATTTGGGTCCTGTGGCGCTCGTGGTCTAATAAGGAAGAAAAGTCACAGACACAATAAAAGGATAGCTTACTAACTACACAAGACATTAAATATCGGCTGGCAAATGAGTGAAGCCAAAAAGTTCACAGTATTCAGGGAATGCTGAACACGAAACAGTCCAGGTGAGGACGTCATATAGGGAATGTAGGACTTGGATTGTACCTTGAAAAATGATAAAGATTCAGATAGACTGGGGATGGTGGGGTTTGGAAGGCTGCAACAGAAATAGAAGAAAAAGAGCAGTCCAAGGATTTGGTTTGCTAGAGTGATAGGAGTCAGCTGGAAAAAAGTAAGTAGCAGAAAAATCCTAAAGGAATTAAAAAGTAAGTTAATGTTTTTCTTGGATCTATTCCACTCTACATCATTCCAAGGCATCTTTTCTGAATGGTATTTTGGTATTAACATGATTAAGAATCAGTATCAATTACTGTGTCTCAGAGTTAACTATGTACAATTTGAAATATAAATTATTTCTTGGAGGATGATGTCAGAGGAAAGCAGTGGACATAGGGTTACATATGTAAAATGTGCCATTCTCCTTCATTCTCTTTTCTTTTTAATGGAAATTCTTCCAATATCAGAAGAAAAAGGGCTAGAAAAAAAGGTAGAAACAAAGCATTCTATTATTTCAGTCTTAAGATTGCAGCAGAAGCAGCTAGGCGGCACAGTCATTAGAGCACCAGCCCTGAAATCAGGAGGACCTGAGTTCAAATCTGGCCTCAGACACTTAACACTTCCTAACTGTGTGACCCTGGGCAAGTCACCTAATTGCCTCAGCAAAAATAATAACAATAATAAAATAAATAAATAAAAATTTTTTAAAAGATTACATCAGATATTCTTATTGCACTGTTGAATCCATCAGAGTCCTTCATGGTACTGAGTATTGGGCCATACACATAATAGACATTCAATAAATGCTTTTTCGTTGAAGGAGTGATTAGCACAAATCACTATTTTGTGAATTAAGTCATTGGCCAACTCATTTGCCTAAGTTATTTGACATTTTTATCATTAAAACATTGTTAGTTGGTCATTCCTAGCGTCAAACGGGACATGTCCCTCTAAATTTTTTATAAGAAGAACAGATTGCAGGTTTCCCCTGACCTTATAATGTACCTTTGCCCCTTGAATTTTGTTTTTAGAATATATAGTAACAGAAATATGCTTCCCCATGCCAGTTTAACAGCTTAGATTTAGCTATGCATTAAGACAGCAGAGATGATTGCTCAGCAGGTGTTGTGTTAATCATTTATCACAACCACACAGACTGGGTAGCAGGTTTTTCTAGTTTTTGTGCACCATGCACAGAAACTGTTCACTTTCTAATCAACAAACAAAACAAGATCCAAAGATAGCACACTTCACTTTACTTTTTAAATAGTATCTTTAGTATTGTTTTAAATTAATCTATTCCTATATAAACATCCAATCTGTCAGGCTCTATTTTGCCCAGCACACCAAGTAATTCTCCACCTGTAAATAAAGTATCTAATTAGGGCATTAATTCTTTGGGTATATTAACTTCTAATCTTTGGTCATTACTTCTTAAGACCAGTGAAAATAATCTCCACATAAAACATTTAATGTTGGTTCTTAAATCTATTACCCATTTTCAGGGAAATAATTTCTGATATGGAACACTGTTTCCATTAGCAATTCTTAGATTTTAGGGATTCCAGATTATAGAATCCCAACTCCCTGTAGATAATGTCAGTGAAGCCAAATTAAAATGTCATTTTAAAGATAGCAATGTCAGTGTTAGTGAAGTAAAAACATATTGCAATATTTACTATCTCCTCTTTTGAAAATATGGTTATATGTTTTTTTCCCTTTTAAATGCTTTCATTCATAGACTCAGACTAGCAGAATTGAAAAGAGCTAGAGTTAATTTTATCCACCAACTCACTCAGTTTACAGATGAAATTACTGAGCCCAGAAGGTAAAGTGACTCATATAGAGTCAGGGTTAAAACTTATGACCTCCTTTACTTCCAAGCTATTGTACTGTGATCCATTTGGCCTCCAGAGATGATGACTCACCTTTTTTTTTGGTATTGTTTTTGGATTTCTTTCTATACAGTCCAGAAGAGAATTTTTTTTAAATGCATTTACATTTATCTAGATGCCAGTTGTTTGCATTATTTTATTCAAATGAAATAGTATAAATGTATTACAGTAACTAGTTAATAATCCTCTGTGCTGCTGCTTTGCATAGTCCTTACATGCAATAGGTGCTTCATTAATTTTTTTAATTAAATGGAATTGAATTGTAATGGGCTGAAACACTAACCCCTTTATTTCTGGGGGGGGGGAGTTAGCAAAAATAGTGAATTCTAATCCTTATAGACTACTTCAATCCTAAATAGGTTTACCCTCTCCCCCACTAGTAAAGCTGAATTTCGAAAATTCCTAGAATAACATCTAGAAACTGCTGCAGCCTGCAGAAAGATCAATAATAAGAGAGGTAGAGGATCATAGATAGTACAGAATGATAAGTTTGTCACCAAGCACAGACACTGGATTGATTTTGCACAGTGTCTGGCACATGTGGGTACTTAACAAATAAGTATTAATCAAATGCTTAACTGTTTTTCTTTTTTATACTAAAGGACTTATTGTATGGGAACAATAGGTGTATTTTCTAGAATCCCTGATGTTAAAATAAATCAATTCATTTAAAAAAAAAAAACAAAAACCAGAACTACCACCATCCTAGAATGGCCCCAGGGAAACCTGGGTTCTACCTATAACATCATTTCCACCTTGGACAAGTCACTTAAATTTTTTCATTTATAAATTAAAGAGTTGGATTAGATAATTTCTAAGATAATTTTTCAACTCTAACCTTCTGTGATCATATAATGTTCTGATGAACATGTCAGTTATTTTCAGTCATGTCCAACTCTTCATAGCCCCATTTGGGTTTTTTTCTTCTTAGCAAAGATATTGGAATTATTTGCCAGCACTTTACCCACTCACTGCTCTACCTAGCTACCCTGATCATGTTAATATATATAATTGCAGGTGTGTGAGCCACTATTTAACTAAGCTGTCTGAAGCTAATTTTTTAAACTTTCTTTGGATCCCTATCACTTAACACAGTGTCTTGCATATGGAAAGCACTTAATGAAGGCTTGTTTATTGTTTGATTTAAGTTACATTGGGATATTAACACTTGAAATCTTAACATTCTAATAACATTTTACTGACATGAAAATGACTGTTTTCTAAAATCTGACTTTACTAAGTTATCCATAGTTATTGAAATCAGGTAATTCAAATATAGCCTCAGACATTTAATAAGCTTTGTTGACTCGTGGACAAGTCACTTAACCCCTTTGCCTCAGTTTCCTCATCTGTAAAATGAGCTGGAGAAAAAAATGACAAATTACTCCAATATCTTTGACAAGAAAACCCCAAATGGGGTCACAAAAAAGTCAGAAGTGACTGAGAAATGACTGAACAAATAACATGAAGGACAAGCTTATCATCCACCTAATTTCAGAGAAGGTATGGCCCTTTTTCTTATAGAATGATGACTTTAAGACAAATTTTGAGATGACAGTTACACAGTTACTTTTTCACCATTTTCTTCTTCTCCAATCATTAACTAAAAACAATCAGATGCACAGATTTTTTGTTATGCTTTTTTAAAACTTAAAATAAATCTAATTTTGGTTTGTGTGTAGAAATAAAAGCATCTTTAGAAAATTGTAAACAGGTGAGAGCAAAAAACTATGACTTGAATTTCCTCCCCAAAGATAATCCCTCTTTTGTCAAAGAAAAAAATAAAATAAAGTAAGCCCAACTCTGTGTTTCTATATTCAATTAAAATGTTAGAGTAATACTGCAATATGAATCAGTTACAGCCCAGAAAGGCCAGTAATTAATCCATAGATCCTTCCTGAATATTTCCTGTGTGCCCATGATATAGAAAAGAAAGATAAAATCACATGAGTAAGCATGAACACACATGCTTACCTACCTGCCTACCCCCTCTGTCTGTCTGTCTCTCTCTCTCCCTTCCTCTCCATATGTCTGTGTGAGTATATGTGCTTATACTTTCAAATTTGCAAAGGGTTTTATATCTATTATCTCACTTAAGATTCTCAACAACCTTATGAAAAAGGCACTACAAATACATGATGTGAGATTCCTAAATCTCAGGTTTGGCCATGTCATTCCTAAATGTAGATCATGTCCCATGATTTCTAGGCTCACACAGTATGTTTGGTACATAAACTCTTCCTTGGCGTTTTTAGAGTCATTGTACATTACTCCCCTTCTTGCATTTTTTGGTCTGGACAAACTGCCCTCATTACTGCTTTCTACATGTGATGTTCCATCTTCTATCTCACTCCCTTTTTTCAGGCTACCTCTTTCCTGAATTTCATAGCCCCAGCTCTAGGAAAGCTCCAACTCCCTATTTTTGCCTCTTAGAATACCTAATTGCCTTCAAAACTTAGCTCGTGCCATTAATTGTGAGACCTTTTGGGGAATATCCCTTCCCTATAACCTTATTTTTCATATTTTATTGTGAGCATCTATTATCTCTCCAAAGAATGTAGTTGGAGAAGGCTTCAAATAGAGGAAATGGCTTTTGCTCAGTCTCATCCCTAACTCAATATATTCATTGAATGAATGAAATGACTTCATCCTGGTAGGATGCTAGGAGATCAGCAGGCAGAGAGAAGGAAGAAAAGCTTTTGAAAATGTATAATAAACAGTGATTCTTAGGAATTATATTTTTAAACTGGTGAGTTATATCAGTTTAGACCTCGAAAATGTCTCATCCAAACTCCTCATTATTGTTGTCCTCAAGGTTTATTTCCTCTGACAATTGAACAACCAAATGAGCCTTCCTTAACGACTGATGGAGGTTGGTTATTCATCTTCAATTTGCAGAGTCTAGACCTGAAAATTCCTCCTCTTTCCCTAACCAATTACTGTTTGTTACCATCTGGAATCTATATCCTTTGGCATTTGCCCGTGCTTAGGATCATGGGGTTTAGGGGTAGGAAAGACCTCCTCTAATCGCTTCCCTTTTTTTTTTCCAGGATTTTTTTTTAATTAAAGCTTTTTATTTGCAAAACATATGCATAGGTAGTTTTTCAACATTGACCCTTGCAAAGCTTTCTGTTACAAATTTTTCTCTCCTACATCCCATCCCATCCCCTAGATGGCAGGAAGTCTAATACATGTTAATTATGTTAAAATGTTTGACAGATCAAATATGTGTATGCATATTTATACAGTTATCTTGCTGTACAGGAAAAAAAAAACCTGAGAAGGAAAACATAATGCAAGCAAACATCAATAGAGAGTGTGAAAATGCTATGTTGTAGTCCAGATTCTCATCCCACAGGACTCTCTCCTTGGCTATATATGGCTTTCTTCATCACTGAACAACTGGAACTTAACCCCTTCCCTTTCACTTTATAACCTCTGTGACTTGAGTCTCTTGGCTTTGATTTTCTCATTTTAAATTTTGAATCCAGCTCTATTAATTTCAATCCCAGTGAACTTATTGCTAAATACCACATATTTAGTAGAACTTAATCAATAAAGCATTTATTCCAGTGGGTTTTTTCTTCACTATGTCACATATTTAATAGAATTTCATCTACAAAACATACTCCCCAGAAACTGGTTAATTTCTCCTAGACTGCTTTTAACTGGGGGTGCTTTTATATATTAATATAATATAAGTTCAAAGGATAAATTATTTCCCAGGTGTAGATAACTAGAGAGGAATTAATGCCCACAATACAGCCAAATAACCTTTTTTTTTCCTGAAGCCAAGAGGCTCAAGTTACATAGGATATAAGTGGCAGAGTTGAGATTCAAATCCAGTTCCTCTCATTTTAACCCTAGTGGGCTTTCTGCTATAGCACATATTTAATAGAATTTAATCTATAAAGCATGCTCCCTAGATGTTGGTTTATTCTTTATAGGCTCTGTTTATAATTGGGAATATGGTTATTTAAATAATCATTTTTAAACTATAAAGCTTCACGGTGCAATACAAAAAAAACCACTGCCTGTGGAGTCAGGACATTATTTGTTTGTTCACTGATGTCTGACTCTTCGTGACCCAATGGACCATGACTCACCAGGTGCTTCTGTCCTATACTGTCTTCCAAAATCTGACCAAGCTCTTGTTAATTGCTTTCATAACACCATCTATCTAACTCATACCCTGTTCCTTTGTTTTCACTTTCCCAACAACAGGATCTTTTCCATTGAGTCCTGTATTCGTATTATGTGTCTAAAATATTTAAGCTTTGGTATTTGTCTTTCCAATAAGTAACCTGAATTAATTTCTTTTTTCAAAGTAATAGCCTTTTATTTTCAAAATACATGCAAAGATAGTTTCCAACATTCACTCTTGCAAAACCTTGTATTCCAATTTTTTTCTCCCTTCCTTCCCTCCATCACCTCCCCTAGACAGCAAGTAATCCAAAATACATTAAACATGTGCACTGAATTAATTTATTTAAATATTGACTGATATGATCTTCTTGCTGTCCAAGGAACTCTCAAAAGTTTTTAGAGGATTTGGGTTCAAGTCCTGCCTTTGATGCTTACTAACTTTGTGGCCTTAAACTATTTGCTTTATCTCCCTGGGCCTTGAATCCTCATCTGCAAAATAGCAGGCTTACACTAGATGACTTCTGAGACCCCTCCAGCTCCAGATCTTTGATTTCCACTGTCCTTAGTAATTACCTGTATTTGGATATTAGTAATACCGATTTGGAGCAAGATTTTGAAAAATCAGACTTTTATGCCAACAAACACTTCATTTACTTGCCAAGCAGATATGCAGCCAAGGGCAGCACCATTCTAGGATATAAACTTGTTTGTAAAATCTTACATCACCTCATAAAACTGAAAAGCAGTGAAGAGAAACAAGTTTACAGAAAACTTGGCAAGATATACAATTAAGCCAAATTTTCTGAAGCAGATTTAAGAATGAAACTGGGAAACAGCGAACAGACAGAAAATGGAAAACAACTGTAGAGATTCTGTAACAAGCATTTTCCTTCTTCATTGGCAGTGAAATTGCCAGATGTGAATTCTTAATATTAAGTTCTCCATTGTGCTCCATGAGGAAATAGAAATAGTGCTAATGGAAATAAAGTTGGGAAGACTAAATGGACTAAACTTAAGTATATCCATAACAAGAATTCCATTCTCTAGATAACCCACATGTGAAAGTGTAAAAAGATGGATTCTCAATATCCCTTAAGGAGGGTTTGATGGCCATTCCAAGGAAATCATAAAAGATGTAAAAAAAGAAAAAAAGATGCCCATCAGTTGGGAAATGGCTGAATAAATTGTGGCATATGAACTTAATGGAATATTATTGTTCTATGAAAAATATTGAACAAGCTGATTTTTTTAAAAGGCCTGGAAAGATTTACATGAACTGATGCTGAGCAAAACAAGCGGAACCAGGAATACATTGTACACAGTAACATCAAGAATGTGTGATGATCAACTATGAAAGTCCTGGTTCTTTTCAGTGGTTCAATGATTCAAAGCAATCCCAATAGATTTTGGACAGAAAATACCATCTGCATCCATAAAAAGAACTAAGGAGACTGAATGTAAATCAACACATGCTGTGTTCACTTCTTTTTTCTATGTTTTTTTTTTAAATCTCTCTCATGGTTTTTCCATTTTGCTCTGATTTTTCTCTCCCAATATGATTCACATAGCAGTGTATGTTAAAATACATAAATAAGTAAATTAATGTTTCTTTAAAAATAAGGGACTTGCAAAGTACTTTAATAACAGACCTTATTATGACCCCCCCAAAAAAAACTTATTCACCATTACCAATTTAAGAGCCTGTCCTACCATCATAAAATCTTTATGAACAAGAATATTATTTTCTATTGTAAACTACATCTTTACAACCACACAATTGTCTGAGAAGTGTAAAGACTGCAGATTACTGGTTCTGCACAGTTCACTCTGCATCAGTTCATGTAAGTCTTTCTGGGTTTCTTTGAAAGCGTTCTGCTCATCATTTCTTAAAGCATAATTGTATTCCATTACCATCATATCAGTTTGTTCAGCCATTAGCCAATTGGTGGGCATTCCCTCAATTTCCAATTCTTTACTACCATAAAAGAGCTGTTGTAAATACATTTGTACAAATTGTACAAAAAGAACAAATGTTTTTTGACAATTTCTGGATGAGTCTGCTAAAAGAGAAAATGTGGATATGGTACCTTTAGAATCACAATTCGCATCAGTGAGAGAGAGCAGATCCAATGAAACATACAGATGTACAAATAGGTGCCTTCTCTCCAATCACAATTGTGTCCATTTTTTAATGTGTTCTTCTTGCCTTTATTTTTCAGGTTGAGTAATTTTGTGCTCTTAAAAACATAGAATTGTGGGGCAGCTAGATGGTGCAGTGGATAGAGCATCAGCCCTGAAGTCAGGAGGACCTGAGTTCAAATCTGGTCTCAGACACTTAACATTTCCTAGCTGTGTGACCCTGGGCAAGTCACTTAACCTCAATTGCCTCAGCAAAAAAAAAAAAAAAAAACAACATAGAATTGCATAGTATGGGTAAAAGAGTATTGTAACTAGAAAACATAGGTTCAGAACCCATTTCTGATTCCTAAATGAAAGGATTAGATTAAATGGCTTCGAAAGTCCTTTCCAACTGTGGATCTATGAGCCTATGACTTTATAAATCATCCAGCCAGGTAGCACAGTTAGATAAGCCATTGTTCATGGAGTCAGGATTAGACCTATGTTCAAATCCTGCCTTAGCTGCTTATTGTTGAAAAATTTGGGGTAGTCACTTAGAACCTGTAAAACAAGGATAGTGATAGTTCCTTACACCATTGTTGTGAGGATAAAATGAGGTAATATTCATAAAGCACTTTGCTCTTATTTTATTGTTCAGTCATTTTTAGGCATGTACAACTTTTCATAACCCCATTTCTTGGCAAAGATACTGAAGGGTTTCCTTCTCCAGCTTATTTTACTGATGAGGAAAAGTAGGAGACTTGTCCAGAGTCACATAGCTAGTAATCATCTGAATCCAGATTTGAATTTAGAAAGATGAATCAAACAACTGATTTCAGGCCTAGCACTTCCACTGTGCCACCTAGTTGCTCTTGAAAACCTTATAATGCAATGTAAATGGTTAAAGTTCTGTTCAAGGTCACACAGTTAGCTAGAAGCAGAACTAGGACTAAAACCTTGTAAAAGTTATATAGGTTCTCCCATATACAAAAGTACCATGATAAAAGAGCCTCAGATTAACAAATTGGTTTGAGAGCAATTCATTAAAGTTTCTGTAGTATTTACAAATATAAATTCTTAAAGAAATAAGCATTTTTCTGAACTCTTTAAACACATATCATATAGACAGAAAAATTATTTTTAAATATAGTTGTACAACAGTTTCTTCATTATGTCATGCCATTCTTCTTTTAAGTTATATGTACCAGTCTTTTGAGTCTTCATTAGTTGATGAGGCTATGACTTAACATGATAGTGCATGTAAAGGGCTTTAAATTCATCAGAAGAAAATGATTTTTTAACTGTAGTGATTCTTCCACGTAACCAATAAGGATTACTAAGACTTAAGATTCTCAACTGGTATCACTTGGAGGATGATATGCCAAGGAAGCAAAATTTTCTGGAGTTTCAGGATTACCTAAATTATTAATAGCTTTCAGATTATACAAAGACTATCAAATCAGTAGTTTTGTTCTCCATTTGGAGAGCAAAGAGTTTATTCTTATAATCTATGGAAACTTCCACATAAGTGGAAGAGGTAAAATAAAATAAATACTTTGTTGTTTTTCAAGGATAAAATTATTATATGAAGCATAGTGTTTAGTGAAGAGCCATTTCATAGTTTGAACTGATGATTCAGAGTATATGTAAATTGTAATATTTTCAGTTTTGGCCAGAAATCCTGAGTATCTTTCTCTCCCAGATTGATTTTTTTTTGGACTAGATTAAAGAAGCCATTTTTTGTCTTACCCAGCCTTAAATCAGTAAGTAGGCATTGCTTCAGACAAAATGAGACCTAGGAAAGACCTTAACTTGAAGAGGCCAGGATCTCCCACTGAATCTGGGGCTACCATGCTCATTCATCCTGACCTGTGTCTTGCTACTAGACCCAGATGGCTCTATAGAAGAGAGTAAGACTGATGACTTTGCACAGCCCTCTATCACTTAAATCCAAAACATTTGCAAATCATGACATTACCTTCTTGATATCATGCTCCTTTTTTGAAAACAAAGAATAATGGTCAAAAAATATGAACAATTTTCAGACAAAGAAATTAAAGCCATTTCTAGTCATATGAAAAAATGCTCTAAATCACTATTGTTCAGAGAAATGCAAATTGGCTAAAATGACAGGAAAAGACAATGATAAATGTTGGAGGAGATATAGGAAAGCTGGGATACTAATACATTGCTGATGGAGTTGTGAATTGATCCAACCATTCTAGAGAGTAATTTGGAACTATGCTCAAAGAGCTATCAAACTGTGCATACCCTTTGATCTATCAGTGTCTCTACTGGATCCGTATCCCAAATAGATAATAAAAAAGAGAAAAAAACCAAAAATATTTATAACAGTCCTTTTTGTAATGGCAAGGAACTGGAAACTGAGAAGATGTCCATCAGTTGGAGAATGGCTGAATAAGTTATGATACATGAATGTAATGGAATATTTTTGTTCTATAAGAAATGATCAGCAGAATGATTTCAAAAAGGACTGGAGAGACTTACATGAACTGATGGTAAGTGAAGTGAGCAGAACCAAGACAACATTTTGCATAGCAACAAGGTTATGTGATGATCAACTGTGATGGACTTGACTCTTTTCAAAAATGAGGTGATTCAGGCTAATTCCAATAGACTGTAATGGAGAGAGCCATCTGCATCCTGAAAAAGGATTATAAGGGCTGAATGTGGATCATAACATAGTATTTTCACTTTTTTATTGTTGTTTTCTTTCTCATTTTTTTTCCTTTTTGATCTGATTTTTCTTGTGCAGCATGATAAATGTGGAAATATGGTTACACATGTTTAACCTATATTCATACTTGCTATCTGGGGGGGGGGGGGAAGAAGAGAGAAAGGGAGAAAAATTTGGAACACAAGATTTTGCAAGGATGAATGTTGAAAATTATCTTTGTGTGTATTTTGAAAAATAAAAGCTATTATATAAAAATGTAAGTTTTCTATTTCATTAAATGTAAAGAAAAGAAAATGAAGGACAAACAACAGAAATAATTATGAGTATGTTATGAAGATATTTAAATGTTCAAATAGGTTAATGATAGGCAAAGAGAATCCAATTTTATACAGCTTTGCTGAATTTTTTGTCTATTTTTTCTGTTTCTATTATAGCTTTTTATTTATCCAAAGTCTTTGTGTTTGACTCTAGAAATTCCATATTCTTATTCTCTTATTTCTAGTGTGTTTCTATTTCCTTGACCACCTGAGAAGTATTCTGTCTCCAGTTCCTAATTCTACTTTAGCTTGAGCTTTCAGCAGAATTCTTCTAGTACCTTGGACAGTGCATCTCTTTTGATGTTCAGGATCTTCTCAATGTTTCCCTCTTTTTTCTATAAATATCTGGTATTGATTTATTCGTGTATGCGCACTGTTTCTTCCCTAATAGAATGTAAGCTTCTAGAGGGTAGGGATTGTTTAGATTTTTACCAAGCACAGTATTCTAGCCATTATTCCACTCTTTTTTTTCCTTCAAAGACAATTTATGTTCACATGGAGGGAGGAGGGGAACAGAAAGAGAAATTCCATTTAAAATAATTATGGCATGTTTAAAATATTTGGGAGTGCATCTACCAAGACACACATGTAATTCTGTGAATATAAATAAAAAACACTCTGCAAAAATACTTATTTAAATAATTGGATATTTCTCAATCATGGTTGGACCATGCCAATATAATAAAAATGATTCTACCTGATTTATAGAATCAGTGCTATCTACACTCATTGAACTACCAAAGCATTATTTTATAGAACTAGAAAAAGATAACAAAGTATTAAAAAAAATGAGAAACAAATGACCATAAATCTCAAATAATGGAGAAAAAATGGGAATGGAGGCTAGTAGTCTCATATCTCAAAGTATGCTGCAAAACAATAACAGTTAAAACTATTTGATATTTGTTGAAAAACAATATAGAAAAGTTGATCATTGGGATAGATCAGGTATACAGGATTCAGAAGCAAATGAATATAATTGCCTATTGTTCTACAGATCCAAGGAGGACCCCAACTACTAGAATACACTTATACAACCTATTCATTAAAACAGCTGGAAAAACAGGAAAGCAATCTACTAGAAATGCCATGTGCTACAGGAAGCTTTAAATGGATAAAGGAACTAGATTAAAAAGTCATACAGGAGTAAGGAATAAGATACTTTTTACAACTCTGAATGGGGAACAATTCAGTTCTTGAATATACAAATATTAGAAAAAATCATGAGAAATAAAATTGACAATCTTGATTTCATAAAACTGAAAAGTATGATCACAAACAAAATATAGCCAAGATATTGTATTAACTCATATAGAAGAAAAAGAACCATTTTCCCAGTAAGTTGATGCTCAAAAGATATAAATAGGTAATTCTCAAAAGAATTAATATTGCAAAAGCTGAGTCATTAAGAATGAAACTGAGATATCAGTTATTGAGCTTGACCTGGGGGAATGTATGAGGGAAAATTAAGAGCTGCTAATCTATCTGTTCATGCTTCCTATTCTCCCTTTGCATCTTTGTTTTAGTTATATCTGTCTCTCTCCTGCTCTTTCTTCTTGTCTCTTGTCCTTAACTAGGTATAATATTAGCACTTAGATGATTTTTTTTTTTTTGGTGAGGAAATTGAGGTTAAATGATTTGCTCAGAGTCACACAGCTAGTAAGTGTTAAATGTCTGAGGCCAGAGTTGAACTCACATTCTCTGGACTATCCACTGCACCATCTAGCTACCTCAGGTGTTTATTTTTTTAATTCATTTTTTGTTACTTATTCTTAATTGTGAATATTTTTATTTTTCAAAGGGGAAGATTGGGCCAAGGAAAATGAATAATTGTTTATCATTAAAAAATAAAATGTTAGAGGGAAACAGACATTCTAAAAGTAAATGACTGACACATTTTTTATTTTTCTCTTTAAAAGAAAAAAGAATGTTACCTCCCTCTGAATTTTTTTTGTGGTTGTCCTAGGATTTAAAGGTTCTCTAGCTCAAACTCCCACTTTTATAGAGGAGGAACCCGAGATCCAGAGATATGCAGAGTATTTTCCACTGGTAATAATCATCACGAATGGGATTCAAATCCATGTCTTCTGACTCCAAATTCAACTTGCTTTCATCATACTCCTCTGTTCCAGTGGAAACATACTTCCCCATCTCTGCTCCAATTGATATCATTTTCCCTCCTATGTTATCTATAGTACCTTTTGTATTATTGATCCTACAAAAATGAATGATAGTGCTATTCCCAGATATCCAATTAATACCAAATTTGTTTGGCAACAACACATTAACTGTTTGCTATAATCCCATTCCAACTGATTAATGCTCTGTGTAATGAGCCCCAAGTAATGGCATTACAGCTGTCACCTCATAACAAAAGAGAATCTCTTAATGTCCATCTTTGTGAGATTATCCAATTTTGAAAATAAATTGTTTATTTTTCCAAATGTGTTTCTGTTATATGCTTAATTAAATATACATTTTCCGCCTTTTTTTCAGATGGTATCATGGAGCAATCAGCAGAACAGATGCAGAAAATCTCCTCCGGTTGTGTAAAGAGTGTAGCTATCTTGTAAGAAATAGCCAGACAAGCAAGCACGACTATTCTCTGTCACTGAAGTAAGTATAACTTAATCACACTTTCCTGGCATCCAGTTTCCTAATCTCTTTCTGAGCCAACTCATGATAGGTATAGGGAGAAGACAAGACACCCCAAGGAATTTTAGCATTGCCTTCATTAAGAATGTACTGTTCCCACTAGCAAATCTTATCTTTGATTTTGTGTTTTTGGATCATGAAGAAATTTTTATTGATCACCTTTGTTTTTCCAAAAGAAGAAAATGTACTTGCCCTTTCTCCCAATCTTTTATTAAATGATTGCTTTTCTTTTTATCTTTTGGTGGGTTATAGCACATTATATTTAGATTACTATGTTTTAATTTTATTCCCACTATAGTTTTTGATATTTGGGGGGGATACTCTTTAGACCATATTAAAAAATCCTCTATATTTTGTAGTCAACCTTTGGTGTAAAGATTACTAATTGCTAAGTCTTTGTGAATGAGACATGTATACAGTTTGAAGGCCTTTCAAAGGAAATGGCCCAAAATTTTTTTTAAAGCATTGCTTTTTTTTAATCTTTTAATTTCTATGTCATTGGCATTATTTTGAATTTGATTGATTATTGTATTTTAAAGAAAATCAGAATCTTATAGCTGGAAAAGACCTTAGTGATTTTCTAATCCAATTCCCTCATTTTACAGTTGAACTGACAGCTAGTTAAAGGCAGCGACTAGGGGTAATATTTAGTCTTTCTCTCCATTTTTCCCTGACTTTAATCGTATATTGAATATTTTACATAATTAAAGTTGTCTGCTGTATCTTTATAATCTCTTTCATTCCTTTTTAGTTAAGAATTCTTCCCCTAACTATACAGGCAAAAGATGCCTGTTCTCATTTTCTCTTTTATTTTTTAATGTTGTGATTATTTATATTTAAGTTGCATACTCAGTTTTAATTTATTGGGGTTTATAAAATCTTGGTTTAATCCTAATTTCTGCCAAGCTGCTTTCCAGTTTTCCCAGCAGTTATTGTCAAAAGGGGAGTCTTCCTTCTAGTAATTTAAGTTTGTAGATTCATCAAATAGTAGACTGCCAATTTTTATTGCCCCTTTTTCTTACTTATCTAGTCTGTTCCACTGATCTAATTTTCTGTTTTTTAACTGGTACCAAGTCAGTTTAATAATCACTACTTCATAATATAAAAAGAGTATTTGATAATGTTATGCCTCTTTCATTCATAATTTCTTATTATTCTTGAGATTGTAGACTGTCTGTTCTTATAAATGAATTATTTTATTTGTATTTAGATTTAAAAAGTATAGCCCTGGGGCAGCTAGGTGGCCCAGTGAATAGAGCACCAGCCTTGAAGTCAGGAGGACCTAAATTAAAATCTGGTCTCAAGACACTTAACATTCCCTAGCTGTGTGACCCTGGGCAAGTCACTTACCCTCAATTGCCTCAGCAAAAAGCGCAAAAAAAAAAAAAAAAAGTATAGCCCTGATAATTTAATTGATATAGCACCAAACCTGCAAATGAGTTTGGGCAGCACTACCATTTTTATTATATTGTCATGGCCCAACCATAAACGCTAAAGAGCTCTCTAATTATTAATATCTTATATTTTTGTCAAGAGTGTTTTGTAGTTGTATTTATATAAATCTTGTATGTGAGTGATAGTAAGTTACCTCAAATATTTTGTACATTTCAAAATTACTTGAATAGAATGCTCTTACAATTTCTTCCTGATTTTTGTAATATATAGAAATGCTAGTGATATACATTTACTTTGAATTCTGCTCTTTTGCTGTTAATCATTTAAATTTCTTCACTGGCTTTCTGGGCTTTTCTAATTATACCCCTATGTTGATTGGAAATAGACATAATTCTGTATACCACACACACACACCCTTAATCAATTTTTAAAAATTTTATTCTCTTTTCTTATTGCTATAACTGGCATTTGTATAACTATATCAAATAATACTACATATTGGTAAAGAATCTAGTATTTCTCCATTTCAATTCCAGCACTTGTTTTTTAATTATATAATTTTAAAAATTCTAGTACTTGGTTTTATAGATTTGTGCTTTTGATATGCTATATGCTTTTGGCAAGTCTAGTTTTTGGTTTTGGATACATGTTTTTAATCACATGAAAGAAGAGCCTTTATATCCTGCTGATTTTTTTTTTTTTTGTCAAAGACATTTCTACACCTGTTGAAATAAGTAGGTGGTTTATGTTATCTTTGTTGTTTATGTGATTAAATTGTCATTATTTCCCTACTATTTCAGTGTTCTTAAAAACCTGTTTAAATCCAACTTGGTCATAGTGAATTATTTTCTGGGTATATTTCTTGGGTAGTCAGGAGGATTTAACTTTTTTTTGCATCAATATGCAATGATAAATTTGGTTTATAGTTCTCTTTCTCTGCTTTGTTTTCCTCCAGTTTGGGCATAAGAATTATAATTGTCCAATAAAAGTATTTGGCAGTGTGCTTCCTGTCTGTTTTGAGAATAATTTTTGTGGCACATGCATCAGTTACTTATAAAATGTTTACTAGAATTCACTTGTAAATTGACCTGACCTGGGATTATTTTCCCCTTTTGGCCATTCATTTGTGATTTGGCAAGTTGTTGGCTTTTGTTTTTCTTTCTAAGATTGAGTTAAGATCTCTTTCTTGTTTTCTTAATTTGGGTTTTTTAGTTTTCTGTTGATCCTCATAAGTTTCCTTTGAATTCTCAGTTGTGCTGGCATGTAATTATATGTAATAATTTCTGATAATTGTTTTATTTCTACTCACATTTAGGGTTATAAATGGTTTTTGTTTTTTGGGGGGGGTTTTGTATTTACTTCCAGCAGCTATTTATGTGAATATAGATTTGTAATATCAATTTACCCCTCTTCTTAACATGTCAGCATTTAGGCACTGCCATTTGTTTCTACAAATCTAATGCCAGTCTCATCTTCCTCCCCTTCTCTTTCCCTTCATCTTACCCAAACCCAGACTCCTTAGGTTTACATGTATTTACCTCTATTCTTTCTCTCTTTCTCTCTCTCTCTCTCTCTCTCTCTCTCTCTCTCTCTCTCTCTCTCTCTGTGTGTGTGTGCACATGTGCGTGTGCATGCTCATGTATTTGTCTTTATGTCTCTCATTTTCCTTTCTTAATCAGATAAATATTCAGGTGACTAAGTGTCCCTTACCATCCATTATTCTATCTCAATAATGTTCATTATTAATGCCATTCTCCAAAAACTATTGTTTTCTTTCCGGCTCCTTTCTTATCCCTCCCAACTTTGAGGATTCTCTAGTCTTTGTTCCCAGAAATATTAATTCTTTTTTTTTCTTTATTTAATGTTTTTATTTTACCCAATTACATGTAAAACAATCTTTACATTTGTCCTTAAAACTTTGAATTCCAAATTCTCTCCCTTCTTCCCCTCCTCACCCCCATTGAGAAAGGCACACATGAAATTATGTAAAACATTCCCATAAAAGTTATATTGTAAAAGAAAACAGACCTCCCTCCCCACAAAAAAAATATAAGTAATAGGGTTCCAAATTCAGTAAAAAGCCACCAACAAAATAAGTGAGAGAACTCTACACAAGATAATTCTTAAAGAAAAAAATAATATATTAATTCACTAATCTGCCAATCCCCGTTTCTCCAATCATTCCTGACCTGGCCATCCCAGTCCCATTCCACCTATAACCCTTTGACCAATCACTGCTGCTATGATTTTGGGTTCTTGCCTTTGAAGCTGGCCTTTTTTATTTGGGGAAGGAGGGTGAAGGGGAGAGTTTGAGGGAGTTCCTTCTTTCAGAATAGGAGGAAGCCTAGTAAGCTATTTCCATTATCTTCAGAGTACTACAAAGCAATTGTCAGGTCCTCTCTTAGGTCTTTTCTTCTCTGGCTAACAAGGCCCAGATTTGTCCAGTGATCCTACATCACATATTTTCACTTTTTTCACAATTGCTATGATATGGGGAGAGTGGGGTGGGAGAGTATGGCAGGCAAAAGTAACAACTGGGAAGTCTTTCATTCCCTTTCATATATCACATATGTTTGGCTAATGATATTATTGAAGATCTGATTGATTGTTTGTAGGGCAATGTGAATAGGCCATTGTCCCAGTAAATAAAACATAATATATATGCCTCTTTGTATGTTTCCTCAAACTTCTTGACTTCTTGTTTATTCTGGCTTTCCTTTTTTTTTTTTTTTTTTTTTCCTTGTAACCAGTTTCCCATTCTGCTTTAAGAATCTCCTTCAGGGCAGCTTTCCAAAATATATTTACATAGAGAGAGAACTTCTTAAAACTATTGCCATCTCCCTCATTTTGAAGGAGAATAGAGAAATGTAAGACTGAAGAGGAAAAATTGTTATACTCAGAGTCAGACTTGGGTTCCAGTTCCACAACTAATTTATTATATGGCTCTGGGAATGCAATCTTTCCTTAAAAACCTGTTTTCTCCTCTATAAAATGCAGACAGTGGATTGAATTAAAAGTTTTTAAGCTTTAGGGCATCATTGGACCTCTTTGACAATCTGCTGGGGCCTTTGATCCCCTTCTCAAAATCATGCTCTTAAGTACATGAAATAAAATACATAGGATTACAAAGGAAACCAATTATATTGAAAGAATTATCTAATTACAGGATATCCCAAAAGCCTTAATGCCGTCTTAAAAGTATCTAGGAAACACAGTGGATAAAGGTTCAGAGTCAAGAAGACCTGAATTCAAATCTGGCCCCCAATACTTACTAGCCATGTGACTCTGAGCAAGTCATACAACTGTTTTTGCTTCAGTTTCCTTATCTGTAAAATGAACTGGAGGAAGAACTGGCAAAATCACTGTGGTATCTTTGCCAAGAAAACCTCAAATGGGGACACAGAGTCAGACATGACTGAAAATAACTAAACAAGCTTAAAGTGACCCTAAGACTGTTGGGATACTCTGTTTTGGTTTTCTTCTTAAACTCATCACCCCCAGATTAACAATCCTCTGAAACCCATGAAATCTCATATTGAGAAGGGAATGATGGAGCCAACTCCAAGAACTCCCAATTGTCAAATTCTGTCATTTCATTATAATTATAATATAATTTAGTTATAGAAAGCCAACTCTCTACCTGAGAAGAGTACAGCTAAGCCTGAAGGTCATTGCCTATACTGAGTATGGAAAGCAAACATTAGTATCTTTAACTCCACACTGATCCTTCTCATTATACTATTATCATAATACTATTTTTTTAAAAAATATAATCACTTTATAGCTCATGTGAAAATCTAGCTACCAGATTTCTACCTTTTTTGAGCAAGCATCTCCTTTAGAGACTAATGATATGAAGGAGAATTACTGATTTTTTTTTTAATTTTGAATTGGATTGGGGACAGATGGAGATGGATAAAAGAACATCATTAGTTTGAAGCTTTTTAACTGAAACCAACATTAACAGAAATCAAGGTGAGGAAAAGTACTGCATTTTCCTACATTGGTTCCAATTATAAAAATAGCTTGAAGCAAGGAACAAAGAATGGAAAAATGAAAACTGCAGAAAGTGGGCCGTGGTTGATTTGTGTATAGGCCAAAAACTGCAGTGTTTACATTAAGTAACTAGACAAATTTAGAAAGAAATGAAGGGAAAGTAGAAAAGCAATCATCATAATAGCTGATTATACAGAATATTAATGTTTATGCAATGTTTAAGATTTGTAAAGAACTTTTCATTCACTATCCCATTTATAATAATTCTATTAGGTTGGTAATGAAAGTATTGTTAGTCCCACTTTATATGAGGAAATTGAACCTTAGAGAAAGGTAAATAGCTTACCTGAAATCACACAGCTAGAAAGGCTGAGCTTGGAAACCATAACCACTAAATTCAAGTTGAGTGTTCTTTCAGAAAGCTATGATGAATGAATTCTCCCACTTTCCCTCAGTTGCTTGCCTGAAGCATTTACAACTCAAAAATAGATAACCATCACAGTGACTCTGTATATTTGCTAATATTCCCATATCTATTCCTCTTTGCATCCTTTGAATCACTCCTAGAGGATTCTGAACCTTTCAATTGAGACACTGATCATATCTTTTCACTCATTTAAGAAACATATATTAAGGGGCAGCTAGGTGGTGCAGTAGATAGAGCACCAGCCTTGAAGACAGGAGGACCTGAGTTCAAATGTGATCTCAGACACTTAACATTCACTAGCTGTGTGACTCTGGGCAAGTCACTTAGCCTCAATTGCCTCAGCAAAAAAAAAAAGAAAAGAAAGAAAAAGAAAGAAACATATATTAAGCATCTACATGAGGCAGTGTTTCATGACCCAAAGAACAAGCTTTTATTAAGCATCTACTGTGTGCCAGGCACAGGAAAGGCAAAAACTGAACTGTGACATCCAAGAGCTCAGGAGTCTCATGGGGAAGACAGTCTGAAACAGCTGTGTACAAACAAGATATAGACAGGATAAATTGGAGATAATCAACAAAGGGAGGACTTTGGCATGAAGAGAGATTAGAAAAGGCTTTTGGTAGAAAGTGGGATTTTAGCCGGGACTTGAAATATAGAGAGGCCAGGTTATGAAAATGAAGACCAAGAGGATCTCAGGTTTTGGGGACAGTCAGTGAAAATGCCCAGAATTAGGCAATGGAGGGTTTTGTGTAAAGAATCACCAAGAAGTCAGTGTCATAGGATTGCAGAATGGAGTGAATAAGGAGTTAGAAGGCTAGAAAGGCAGGAGGGGACCAATTTATAAAGGGCCTCAGACACCAAAAAAAGATTTTATATTTGATTCTAGAGAATCAGATCGAATCAGGAGATAACATGGTCAGATAAACTCAGGGAACTATGTGCAAGACATACAGTAGAACAACAACAGGGCAGCTAGGTGGTGCAGTGGATAGAGCACTAGTCCTGAAGTCAGGAGGACCTGAGTTCAAATCTGGTCTCAGACACTTCCTAGCTGTGTGACCCTGGGCAAGTCACTTAACCCCAATTGCCTTAGCAAGAAAAAAAAGAAAAACTTTCGAGAGATATTTGGGGCAGCTAGGTGGCGCAGTGGATAGAGCACCAGCCCTGAAGTCAGGAGGACCTGAGCTCAAATCTGGTCTCAGACACGTAACAGCTGTGTGACCCTGGGCAAGTCACTTAACCCCAATTGCCTCAGCAAAAAAAAAAAAAGAACAACAAGAAAAATGAAACTAATTCACTAGAGTAGTATAAAGTGCTTTGAGATCACTTAAAAGATAAGTCATTTTCTATTGGGAGAATATGGAAGGTTTCATGGAGAAAAGGTATGGTAGGGAATGTTAATCAAATGGAAAGATATCTGCTGGTTTCGTATTGATTTAGAAAACTATAAATCACCATCTTTATTGTATTGTAGTTTTATTTATTATGTTAAATATTTCCCAATTACATTTTATTCTGGCTCCAGAGGCACCCAGATATCTTATATTTGACACTTCCGAGGGAGAGAATGGCAACAGGCAAGGTTGGGGCCTCTGAAAGAAGGCATAATCAAGTTATAGGGAATAATATGAAAAAAGATGCTCTGGTAAAGTGGTTACCATATTCCTCCCACCCCTTCTGTTCAAGAACCTTCAATGTCTCTTGCCTCTAGGATAAAATGGAAATTCCTTAGCTTAGCACTTGTCATTTCAGCTCTCCTGTATCTTAAGACAAACCCTTCTAACTAGTAGATTGGATCAACGTTGGATGAATTGAATTGGAAGGTAAGATATATTACAGAGTAACATGTGACAAGACTGGAAAGCTCATTTGGACCAGAGTAGGAGAGACCCCAGTGCTACACCAAGAGGTCTGGTCTGAATTCAATAAACAGTGGGGAAATCATTGAAGGTTTTTGGTTAAAGAAGTGATGTGGTAATAATACTTGTATCCCAGGAAGACCAAACTAGCAGGAGTCTGCAAATGGTTTAGAATTGGCGAGAAATAGGAGGCAGGAAGACTTTTTTTTTAAGGGGAGGAGATGGGATTATCTTTGTTTTTCCATGTCCTACCTCTGCCACACACTGGCTCTGTGTCCTTATTGTTAAGTCATTTTAGTTGTGTTCAGCTCTCCATGAGCCCCATTTGGGGGATTTTCTTGGCAAAGATACTGGAGTGATTTGCCATTTTCTTCTGCAGCTCTTTTTACAGGTGAGGAAACTGAGGCAAATAGAGTTAGGTAAAAAGCCCAGAGTCACACAGCTAATAAGTGCTTGAGACTGAATTTTAATTCATTTTCTCCTGGCTTCAGGGCCAGTATTCTATCCACTGTACCATTTAGCTTCCCTTAGTACCCTCAGTGACAATTATATTTGATGGTGATGGTGATGTTGACAAAGATGATGACAACATTTATATAGTGCTTTAGCTAGCTTTTCAAAGGACCTTACAAATATCTTATTTCATCTTTATAGTTGCTATATAAGGTACTGTGATTATTATCTCATTTTACAGATGAGGAAATTAAGTAGAGAGGAGTTAAATGATTTAACCAGGGTCACACAGCTAATAAGGATCTGAAACTGGATTTGAACTCAAGTTTTCCTGACTCCAAGTCTAAGTCCATCACTGCACCACTTTCTTGCCTAACAATATCTCATAGTGTTATAAAATTCAAGTAGAAACCAGACTTACTCATTGTTTGTAAGGATCCCAAGGGCCTCATATTGACTTAGAAAACTGCATATTAATATTATCTACATTTTATTGTATTTTTACAATATTTGTATTTTATTTAATCTAGTTCAGAAGTTTTGTGGGCTTCTGGGGGCCATGTCTGGCATCTTTGCACCTAAAAATTATAAATTACTGAAAATGTATAAGCCTTCATTGGTGGCAGGAATTTCCTGATCTCAAAGTGAAATCCCAGGTCCAGTCATTACTTCTTATCTCCTTTATTTCCAGATGTAACCCTCCCCATTCCCTAAGTAGGAAATCATTTCTTGGAAAAATTCTTAACCAGGAAGCAGAGGGGAAAGAATTTAACAGAGCCAAGTAATATTTTTATCAAAGTCTAATAAATAGTGCAATACTCTATAGCTATTGTCCCCCACCTCAGCAAAGGGGAGTTGCACCTTTCCTCAGCTCTTCTCCAGTCCCAAATTTCTTGATCATTATAATGCACAGAAATCTAAAGACCTTTTAGGATTTAGGTGGAATAATAATGCAAATTAGAGAGTAACAAGAAGCAGAATTAGCATGAATTAGCATACCTTGTAAAAGGTAAAGGAAGAAAGAGAGAAGAAGGAAGGAAGGAGTGGGAGGAGGAAAGGAGAGAGAAAAAAGAAAAGAAGGAAGAAAGAGTAAAAGAAAAATAAAAGAGAGAAAAGGAAGAGAGAGAGGGAGGAAGAAGGAAGGAAGGAAGGAATGCATTGATGACTTTAAGATCTACTGATATGAACAGTGTGTCTATAGATGCAGCTGTCCTTCCCCTTCAAGAGGCCATGTCAATGCCCCTTCCTCCCTTGGGGTGCTCAGCTATTCTGAGTTACCACAAAGCTCAAAATGAGAGAAGCTAAGCTTAAAACAACAGCCTAACAGAGAGAAGTTAGGCATAAGGACAAATTTCTTAATAGTAAGGGTTGCTAAACATGAAAATAAGCTATGGAATGATAATCTCATTTTCACTTAATTACATTTTTTAAAATGTAATCACTTCTATAATATGGTTTAGACACAGAGTGGGGGAGAAGTACTTTCTAGGCCTAAATTCTGTAATCTAGCACAGTCTGTCACATGTCACCTGAGCCTTGTTTGCCAGTGGCAGCCCCTGCCTTGGAAATCCCAGGCTGGGAGACTCCATAGGAGACCATCCTATTGTATCAGCAATACATCTTTTGCTTCACAAATTTTAACAATCCAATCTCCCTGAAATCCACATGCCTTCTGTTTAGCCTGTCGGATTATGGATGAAATCCAACCGGCAGCCCTCCTATGGAAAAAGAATAAAATTATATTAACCATAGAGGGAAACAAAAGAGGACTACCTAGATAGAAATAGAAAATAAACTTGCCCTGGATTGGGGAAAATTTGTCCACCACAAGCTATTATGGCAGATAAGTTTGAGTTCCTTTTAGAGCTCCCCTTGGACATCTAAAGGGTGGCAAGAATCTGAACTGTTCTCTCTTCCTGACCAGCTGGGTCCTGGGAGGGAACATCTGGCTTGGTGATCTGTGTGCCCCTTATCACCAGACAGACCTTTCCTCTCCAGAATAAAGATTCCTTGCATTTGCATAGCTCTTCTTCAAGTTCAATTGAGTTGTTTGCATGTCTGCTTTATTCTTTAATCCTTACCACAGCTCTGTAAAGCAGGCAAAGGAGTTATCCCCAGATTATAGGTGAGGAAAATGAAGTCCAGAAAGGAAAAGGAACTTACCCCCAAATGGAAAAGACTAAAATCTGACTCAGCTAATTCCTAGTCCTCCCAGAGACTGAAGCAGGCCCCCAGTGCACAAGATTCACATCATCATTTTACATCATTCCTATGCTCTCGGTGCTGGCCTGCCCATGTAAGCCCAGAATTAAGCCTGAAATTCTTCTCAAAGCACACATTGATATATTGTTGTCTCTCTGTAACTACATGTAACTTCATAATAGTTACATAGTAACTACATGACTGGTACCCTTGGCTTGGTGGATCTTGGCTTGAGGCTTCTTAACCAAAAAGCATTCCCTTTGGACAGCCCTGATCGGCTCAGTGCACAATTAGAACATAGGTATCCAACAATTTATGTGGCACAAAGGAGATTCCTAAATTCTTGCAATATAAAGTTTTTTTTTAAGACCTTAGAAATAATCTATTATAAAGATCCATGTAGCAGCTTGTTGACTTAGAAAAATACATATTAATATCATCTGTGTTCTATTGTATTCTTATTTATTTGGTTAACTATTTCCCATTTATATTTTAATCTGGTTGGGGCATGTACTGTAAAGTACTATTGGTCAAGTTCTGAATTGCTCTGATTATTCTGGGAAACGATATGGAATTATACAAGAAAGTCACACAGTTGTACATGCTTCTGAATAAGCAATACCAGTGCTGGGCGTGTATCCCAAGGGAAGACAAAGACAAAGGAAAATATCCCAGATATGCAGTAATATTCTTGGCAACATTTTTTGTGGTAGGGGAAAACAAGAGACAGAATAGCTGCCGGTTATTTGGGGAATCGTTGAACAAATTGTGATATAGGAATATAATGGAATATGGTTGTACTGCAAGAAACCATGAATATGAGGAATTTAAAGAATTCAGGGAGATTTTATGAACCGAAGAGAGTGAAGTAGGTAGAATCAGGACAGCTTTTACATAATGATCCTATAATATAAGGAAAACACTGAAAGACTTCAGAGCTCTGAGCAATTGACTTCAGAAAATGAATTGGGAAATAGACTTACCTCTTTTTGGCAAAGAGGTGATAAACTAAAGTTTGAAATAAAGCCTTTATCATTACAAAGTTTATTTTACTTTGCTGTACTTTGCTACCGGGGAAGGTTCTTTTGGAAGAGAGGAAGAATCTTTAGGGGGAAAAACTGATTTAATAAAGAAACAGCAATAATGAAACATTTGTTGTTTTTTAATGACCTTAGGGATCATCTGCTCTCATCTGAGAGGGAAACTGAAAAGGCTAATTGGTGGCAGAGAAAGGTACTAGAACTCAACCAAGTCTCTGGATTCCTAGTCTCTGGGACCTATCATTGCACCAGTAATGGGAACTTAACTAGAGTAACTTTTTGTTCTCAGATAGAAGAGCACCAACTACAAGGTATAAAAAATTATTCCTAGCATTAGTAGCTAGCTACTTCTTTTTCCTACATTATTATTGAGACCATATTGGTGTAGTTCTGCAAGCCTCTGGGTGATAGTTGTAATTCCCAAGCTTCTCCACATGAAACTTGGAAGTTCTTCAGAATGTACCGGTGAATGCCCTCAAGATAAGAGGGGCATTCTTCAACTAGAAAGAGGGAAAATTTTTTAATTTTTGCCTTGAGTATCCCACAGAATTCATTTATTAAGCCACCATACTGTTGGGGCCCCAGGGTTTTTCCCTTGGAAGCTCAAAAAACCGTTGGGAAATAGACCAGATATGGTGTTACTGGTCCAAGGGTATAGGTAGTTTAATAACTCTTTGGGCATAATTCCAGATTGCTCTTCAAAATAATTGGATCAGTTCATAATTACACAATTGGTCTACTTCTGAAGATAAATAGGGAAAAAGGAAAAAATCTCAAGTGTTCTAAAATGTTTATAGCAGCTCTCATGTGGTGACAAAGAATTGGAAATTACAGGTATGCCCATCCGTGGGGAAATGGCTGAACAAGTTGTGATATATGATTATGATAAAATATTATTGTACTGTAAGAAATATTGAGCTCAATGATCTTAGAAACATTGATCTTAGAAAAGATCTTAGAAAACATTGAGCTCAAATGATCTTAGGAAAGACTTGTATGAAATAATGAAGAGCAAAATGAGCAGAACCTATAGAACATTGTATACTTTAATAATATTGTTCTAAGCAAGGCTTTGAATATGTTATTTTGTCTATTATAAATACCCAAATTAACTTTAAAGGACTTAAGAAAAAAGATGCATCTGCAACCAGAAAAATAACTGATAAATATGTCTGTATGTCTATTTGTCTGATTTCTCAAGCCAAGAGAAGGGAGGGAAGGAAGGGGGGGGGGGAGAAATTTATATGATAATTTTGTCATATATTTGAAAATAATAGCAAGTTGTACATAATAGATTTGCAGTTTCATGTGCAATCATCTTTTTTTTTTTTTTTACTGTACTATGTTATGGAAATGCTTGTTTTAGTCCAAAAACTAAAAAGTTTTTGAAGTCCTTGAAATTGCACCCTCCTGAATAACAGACACTTCATCAAGGTGAAACCTTGTTATCCTAATACTTTTCTTCCCTTTTGTCACTTGCACAAGAGCTCTTTTGGTAGCTGATAATCAATAGAATTCCTGATCATAAGAGATGGGTAAGGGATGAGACTCCTCCCCCTGATCTCAGTATATATCATCATCACAGAATGAATTCCCACAGGATGACATTTTAAACTGTCCAAGTCTTTATTCTTTTATGAGGTTCAAACTCTTTACTTACTGGATCAAAAAGAGAATAGCACAATTTACTGAGCAAGCAAGTTAGTCACACCTAGAGCTTTATAAAATGCTTGTTGATAGATGTTTGGATGTATCATTTTAGCCTTCTGAAATTAATTTTTTTTCCTTAGAAGGCTGAAACAAAACCTTTCTGGAGAGTAATTGGGGAGAAGTTTCTCAATGTTATTTTCAGGAATCAAAAATCCCAAGAGAATGAAAATTTAGACTTTTTGGCAAAACTTGATAGATGCAAAAACACTAAGTAATAGTCTTTGGTAGGTCATGACATGCTGTCAGTATTCTATATCCTGCTTCAATACAAAGGTGTATTGCTTTACTCTGCTGCTTAAGAAAACATTTGAGCTGTCTTTGGGGATGGCAGCAAATCAATTAAGTATTTTCTGTTAAATTTCTCTAACTACACTTCAGGACCTCACTTGCATGTGTCTTGATTAGTCTTGTATTGATCTTCACTTATATCCCTAATTTGCTTACATCTTGATTGGTTCTTTCACTTTTCCATGCAACATTATTGACTACTGTTTAATCTCTCAATGAATTTGTTTACTGGGTTGTCATTTTTATCAGTCACAAAGTGATACATTGAGAAAATGGCTAGACTTAAGTCAGAAAACCTGAAATCAAATCCTGACTCTCATGTCTATTGCCTGTGTGACTTTGGGCAAGCCACTTTAATTCCTTGCCTCAGTTTCCTCATCTGTAAAATGAGTCTAGAACTAGATAGCTGATCCCTGAAGTTCCTTCCAACCCTAGACCTGTGATCCTACCAAAATGTCCAAGGGTATGAGAGAAAGTGTGGTGAATCCTAAAAGTTAAAGAAAATAAAAGAGTTCCCAAATACACCTTTTTCTTCTTGCTAATTTCCCATCACTACTTTCAAGAGCTACCTGTCTCCCAGAATTAGTGTTTATAAAGCCTTCTATAAACTGTGAAGCTTTCTATAAATGTGAGTTGCTAGTATTTATGGCAACAACTAACCTCATAGGATCATAGATTTAGAGATAGGCTTCAGATCATATAGGGCAAGTAGGTGACACTGGACAAAGATCCCAGCCTTAGAGTTCGTAGGACCCAAGTTCAAATCTGGATTCAAACTTTTATGAACTAAGTGACCCTGGGCAAGTCACTTGACCCTGTCTGCCTCACTTTCCTCCTCTGTAAAATGAGCTGGAGAAGGAAATGGCAAATTACTTCATATCTCTGCCAAAAAAAAAATACTCCAAGTGGGGTCACAAAAAGTCAGGCATGATTGAAATAACTGAATAACAGGTACTATCATTATTGTTATTTTACATTTGAGGAACTGGAGACAGGAAGGATAACATAGCTAATCTGTATCCAAGGCTGTATCTGAACTCAGATCTCCGTGATCTCAGGCACCATACTACTCACTGTACTACCTTATTACCTACCTCTATATCTGACAACTTTTTCTATTCACAACTCTTTTTTGCTCAAGAAATTTTTAAACAGCCCCAAGTATCTAGGTATATAGAATAGGTATACAAATCAAACGTTTACTGATAAAAATCATTAAAAAAAAATTTTTAAGCAATTCTTTGACATACAATTTTACCATTTATTAAAGATTTGCAAATTTGCATACTAATGAGATTGTATGTGCTTCTTTATTTTTACATAAAGAATTAAAACTTACAGACTTTTTGATATTGCAGGATATAGAGCATTCAGAAACTTTTGATTATAACCAAATTTTTTACAACTCCCACATTCAGGGGATGACTGTGGGTCTGAACCCACAGTTTAAGAAACTACAATGTAGGGTAGCAAGACTTCTAAACTTGGCTTCAGATGGTCTGGGTTCAAATCTCAACCTACTAATCAGTTGACTTTGGGGTAAGTTTTTTTAATTTACCAAAATTTCAGTTTCCTTTTCTGCAAAACGGGCCCGATAATAGTTTCATGAATCAATGTTTTTGGAAATACTAAGCACTATACATAAGAGATTATTATGATGTGACTGGACAAACTAGGCATTTCAAGTTCCTTCAATTCACTTTTTCAGGAAAATCTGTGCATTGTTTTTTACTCTTCTTCCCTGTTTTTTATCTTGGAGTAAATAACTATTTTATTTTTATTCTTTTAATAACTTTCTTCAGTTTCTAGAGCTCTAGATCCACATGCATTGTTATGTAGTCATATGTTACAGCACTCAAGATCTGGGGGAAAGAGTAGCAATAAACCCTAAAGAGATTTATTCCAGTTCTGAAATTCTTTGATTCTGTTATCTGTATGGAATGAGTAAATCAAAGGGAAAAGAGAGGTGTCTACCAAGACCCAGAAGAAAAAAGAAGGCTCTTGCTTCCTATTCAGGGATTTAAATGATAGCATTCACTAGAAACTTTGTGTTCTGTAGAACAAAAGCTGGAGGAAACTGGAGGATGTGTGATAAATGTTAATAAACATCTACAAATCATAGGAAGCAAACAATAAATGACTTGTAAAAGAATACTTAGATAATTTAAATTAATCTGAATGAACAGAACTTATATGGCTGGTGTCCAAAGGCTTTTAAAGAACTGGCAAAGAATGTAGCACAATTGATTATCTTTTTAAATTTTCTCTTTGAAATCATGTAGCGAAGAAAAGATGATGAGTAAATATCATTCCAGGCAGGTAGGTGGCCCACTGGAAAGAGTACTGAGCGTAGGATCAAGAAAAATCATTTTCATGAGTTCAAATCCAGCCTCAGATATTTACTGGTTTTGTGACCTGGACAAGCTAACTTCACCCTGTTTGCCTCAGTTTCCTCATATGTAAAATGAGTTGGAGAAAGAAATAGCAAATCACTCCAGTGTCTTTGCCAAGGAAAACCTAAATGGGATCATGAAGAGTTGGACATGACTAAAAGCAACTAAACAATAAGCAAATATTCCAGAATCATAAAGAATGATAAGAAAAGGGGAAGAAAGGCTCCAGATAGCCACCGCTCTATTTTATCTTTCTTCAAAACATGTGTATAATTAAGAATTTGCTACAAATATGCTGATTTCCAAAATAAATCTAGGAACTTAAAGTACCTCTTATATGGCCAGGCTCTTGGGCTGGGGGATAGGAGTGGGGATGGAGACAATCAGGAAAGGCCTCAAGTAGCACTTGACTTAAACAGCACAGAACTAAGGAAGGAAGCCATTCCAGCCCAGAAGTAGGCAATGGAATGTTGAACACGAGAAAGTTGAAATATCCTGGCATCTTTCAGTCTAAGAGAAGTGTTTCTTCTCATTCTTGATTTTGGGTAACTAGGTGACATATTGGATAGAGCATTAGGCTTGAAATAAGGATGACTACTCTTCCTAAATTCAAATCTGGCTTCAGACACTTACTAGCTGTTTGACCCTGGACAAGTCATTTAATCCTGTTGTCTCAGTTTCCTCCTCTGTAAAATGAACTGGAGAAGGAAATGGCAAACCACTCCAGTATCTCTGCCAAGAAAACCCCAAATGGGGTCACAAGGAGTTAGATATAACAGAAAAATAACTGAGCCACAATTTAACCAATTTGTCACGCTGAAGAATAATGAGAATAGCTTGCCTTTCTTTCTTTCTATCTTGGTAACTCAAACTCAGAACTGGCATCAGGGGTGGGCAAAGGAAGGCAGCCCCAAGATAAGGAGGGTGCCATGAGGAATGAATCCACATATTTTGAATTCCAGAAAATGCTGCTCTCTGTGGTACCCAGGCATTTATTTAGTTACAAACTTTCTGTGTTTAGTTTTTAAAGTCCTTCATAACTTAGCCCCAATTTGTCTTTTCAGCCTTATTTCATATTCCTCCCAAACACAAACACACTCACTCTGCAGCTGGGTCAAATGGCCTTGTCTTTATCCTGCCTTTGCATCCCTGAAATGTGCTCTTTTTCACCCCAGCCTCGTAAAAGTTACCTCTTCCTTCCTGATCCCCCCAACCACTGTTGCTACTGTCCTTCCTCTTCAAAGTAATGTGTATTTAACTGCTTTGTATTAATTCTCTTTATATTTATTCTATTTATACTTTTATGAGGCAGCTAGATGATTCAGTGAATAGAGCACTGAGCCTGGAGTCTTAAGTCCTGGATTCAAATCTGGTCTCAGACACTTGGGCCAGTCAATTAACCTCTGTTGGCAGGAATCCACTGGAAAACTAAATGGCAAATCATTCCATTAGCCTCTCTGAGAAAGTCCATGCAGAGTTACAAAGAGCCAGACATGACTGAACAACATATACTTGTTTATACTTGTTTTCCTTTTAAAATGTAAACTCTTTGCCATAGGAGTTATTTTCAATCTTGGTGTGTGTGTTCCTAGTGCCTGGCACATAGTATTGTTGTTTAGGTCCTTAATCATATCTGACTCTGTAATCCCATTTGGAGTTTTCTTGACAGATACAGGAGTGGTTTGCCATTTCCTTTTCCATCCCTAGTTACTCTTCTTAACTTCAGGCTCATTCTATCCACTGTGCCACCTAGCTGCCCATAGTAGGTACTTAATAAATTGTTGTTGATTTATTCTGTTACAGCAAAAGCTCCAAGCTTTCAGTGAGCAATGCTTTACTGGGCAGAAGGAAAAGGATGGAATCCTCAAAGCTTGCCTAGGGAATACCAATAGCTTTTTTCAAATCTAAGATTGGGGGTTTCCTTTGAATACTCTCAGTCATCTATATTTTACCATTCATTTAAAAAACTTCCACGGTTTGCAACAGTACTTACACTTTGCTCTAAATCATTTTGTTACAATTACAGGATCTAGCCTTTAACAGAATGTCCTAGAATAAACCCAAAGTCCTGGCAAAAATTAGTTTCACCTCCTATTAAATACTTAACCTTCAAGGATTTGGATTCAGGTGATAATATCCTAGAGAATATAAATAGCTTTCAATCTGGGGTTTGCCGAGAAGTGTTTCACAACCAGCTTACCAGAAAAAATAATGTATATACATTTTAAATTTAGCCAATTAAATCAATAAGCAATATAAAAAATCATTAAATAAATAAAGCAACAAAACAATAAATCAAGTCCCCTGATTTGCAGTTGGCCCTTAAAATAAAAATATTTACTTTGTGAACCCTGGAACTATTCTACTGTGGTGTGTATATGAAGGCCCCCCAAATTCTGGACTTATAATTTCTTCCTTCTCTCTTACATTGACCTTGCAAGCTCGACAAACAAGATTTCAGGGTCAGTAGAGAGATTGTACACTCTCAAGCCTAAGGCCTTCCAACACATTACAACAGTAAGGACCAAGGTGCCAACTTCTTAATAAAGGAATGATGTAGTATTGTGTATAAAACTATTTTTAGAGCCAGAGACAGATAAAAATCAGGAGAAAAACCAAGTTCCCTTTCACTACTACTGTGTTGAAATGAAGATTAGGAAATGTCTTAGGTCATCTTACTTGATTTCTGCATTTGGTTGTTGAGAACTTCCAGCAAATGTGTAATTTGATTTAAAAAAAAAAAAAAGTGGGGCAGCTAGGTGGCACAGTGGATAGAGCACCAGCCCTGAAGTCAGGAGGACCTGAGTTCAAATCTGGTCTCAGACACTTAACATTCCCTAGCTGTGTGACCCTGGGCAAGTCACTTAACCCCAAATGCCTCAGCAAAAAGCAAAAAAAGAAAGAAAAAGTTTGATGACAGGATGAATCAAGTCTGATATGGGTTCCAGTGCAAATGACAAGGCATCATCTCTTAAAATCACTGTCAATCACAATATTTTCCCCAACAAGAATTTGCAATGTTGTTGGGTCCTAATTAGCTGAAATGATAGGTCAAAGTTGACAAAGAAGCAAAAATGCTGAATATTTCAACAAGCAGTCTGCTTCTAAAATAATACGTGGTTCTCTCTTTTAAGGCAGTAGTAAGGGTTCCAGCTCAGTCGAATCCAATTTCCAGTTCCTCTGTTTTGTCATAGGCTTGATAATGAGATCCTAAAGAGAATAAGGCAGTGAACTGGATGTGTGAGTAATATCCTGCAATTAATCACTTGAGGCCACTAATGGCCACTGAATTAACCATGTACTTGCGGTTCTTCCTTAGCCCTCCAGAAATTAGGGTGTTATCAGATACTAATCAGATACTAGCCTTACTGAACAGGGTGGTGATTTTTCCCATCGTGCAAGTACCATTTAAGCTTTTTGACACTGGAATTCAAACAATTTTCTCTGCTCTCTGGCCATTTTAATGAAGAGGCTCAGACTGAAAGAGAATTCCTGCTGAGGAAGAAGTCAGCTTTGTAGTTGGTGGGGTTACTGTTGGGGCAGGTAAACGGAATGCTGTTTCTGGGACATATAAACAAGTGAGGGAATAATCACTTTTTACACCCAGTCCCCAAAGCTCCAAATATTCACAACCAGTTCAAATCCAGAATTCCACATTCAATCCTCCTTCAATGACCCCATACACAGATACACTCACAAAACCACCCACTCTAACCCACCAGCCACCAAACACTTCTCCTCTTCAATTATTAAAGGATTAGTCCAAACCTCTCATCACTTTTCCCAAAGCCAAATACCATTCCCCCTAGAAGAAGAGAGGTGCAGTTTTTAATAACTAAAGGAATGACTCAATTTCAGTTAGAGGTTAGGAAAAATAAAGAGGCATTTTTCACCCATCCAAGTTTTTATAGACTCCTTGAAATCAGTCCTCAGACATCTGGGGACTTTGGAGATCCAGATGATAGGTTTAGAACCCCTGGTTTATGTGGTAACGCAAAAGCCCATATTAGGGAAGAGGAAAGGAAATCCACAAGCCTAAAGGAGATTTGTTGAAGATTTGTAGATAGGATTGAGGTGCTTTGGATCTCTAAATTTGTTTCCAAATTGCAGTAATTTGGTGAGAACTCCAAAGATACCTAGCTAGCTCTTCCTCTTTTCTTCCATTTTCCCTTGAGGAAAAGTCGCTTCTCTGATGATTATTTGGAATGTTACTTCCTTTCTATGGATTCTAGAATAGTGAGTGGTAAGAAATCACAATGTTAAAGATCTGTGATTGCAGTTTCCAGGTCTATGTGTTGGGATCTCAGTATGATTACTAAATGGAATTGCAAATATGAGAGTAGAATGTTATCTGATTTTCCCCAGAATTAGCTAACAAGAGGGTTGTGGATCATTCTGTCCATGTTGCCAGATATTAGGGGACTCTGAGCCCCTACAGAAGCTATCTCTGAAGTTATTGGGAAAAGGAAATGAAAGGTCTTGTCAGCTGGATAGAAATCAAGAGACAGTTAACAATTAAAAAATACACTTACAGGGCAGCTAGGTGTCGCAGTGGATAGAGCACCAGCCCTGAAAATCAGGAGGACCTGAGTTCAAATGTGACCTCAGACACTTAATGCTTCCAAGAAAAGAAAAAGAAAATACACTTACACCTGTGTGGCAATTAGTGCCAAGAAGCTAGCCTTAGATAGCTCTCTCAACTTTTCCCTTGGAAAATATTAAATGCTAACTCACCCTGAATGAAAGGTAGAAAAACTTCCAGGGTGCTGCTATGCCAACCATAAGAATAAAGGTTACTTATTAAAATAGCTATATTTAATTGCATATATAGTCTGTAGTAAGTAGTATTCATTCATTTCTAATCCTCAGAATGTGGAAAGATAGCATTTGTAGTTACAAAATTTTAAGAAGTAAAACCATAATTATGTGCATAAGGAAAGGATATAGAAGTGCAAAGACCAGACATTATAAAAGACATTACAGCAGTTAATTCTTTTTTTTTCTTGAACCAGTCTACATATTTTAAAATCTTAACCCCTTCTGTTGATCCACTTCTTGCTAATATTTTAAGAAGGACTAAGTCAGTTTCAATTCACTTCAGTCCTATATACATTTATTATTAGACACTTGCTATATTAATAAGCTAGTGAGGTTTAGGGAATATAGAAATAAAAAACTAAAGTGCCTCTGTCTTCAAAAAAAAATATATTCTCTTAAAAGAAACAAAATAAAACTTTGTGTTTCTCTACATGTTTCTACTCCAAGGTGAAGTTGGCATCATCCATGTGAGCATGGGAATCACCAAAGTGTAATTTATTCTGACTTCAGGAAAGTGGGGTTTGAGCAAATTTGGAACCCTTAGGATTTGCAGCTCATTCACCCTTGGCCAAAAAAACAAAAGACTCAGTTTCCTGTCTTTAAGGGAAAATAGAGTGAGAGAAGGGGGATTGGAAAATCTTTAAAAGGCTCTTCAGGGACTTTGGAATATTGAATAGCTTTTAGCAAGTATGATTTTGATGAGTTTTTCTACAAAGGAATAAGGAACATAAGAATTAAATCATACTTCAAAGACTGGGATTTAACATGAAGAGGAGAAAGGATTGGCAAAATGAACTTTGGGTCACTCCCCATTGCTTTCTAATTTCTTTCCATCTCTTGTTTGGTTCTTCTCTGCCTGAAGGGAGTTATTCAGGCAAGGTTCTGCATCGGCCTTCACTTACACCCTTGGTTTTATTTTACTTGAAGGACAGCTTCCCTGGAAAGTCACAGTGTGAGCTCCCTTCCTTGGAGAGGAATCATTCCCTATTTTTATAGAAGAGCAGTGAAAAATTCTGACCACAAGAGAATCATAGATTGTCAGGGCCAGGTAGCCCTTTAGAAATCATTTAACCCAACCTCTTATTTTACAGATGGGTTTTTTTTTTTCATAATTACAATGATTTTTACAGATTATTTTTATTGATGTTCTTAGAAGTTAAGTAACTTGTCCAAAATCAGACAGCTAATAATGACCTAAACCTAGTTCTCTGGACTCCAAATTCTGTTTTCTACCACTTCCCCACCCTTACCCCTTCTTACCCCTCACTTTTTTTGTGGAGCTGAATGGCAGGTCCTCAGGTATCATTGCAAAAAATGACAGATTTTTTTTCAATGTATTGCTCAGTTTTGCTGATTTTTGTTTCTGTTCTTTTATCATTTTTCTTTTCTTTTAAAAAAATTCTTATGTTTTTCATGATCACATAGGTATAATTTTTTTTTTGATGGAGGCATTTGGGGTCAAGTGACTTGCCCAAGGTCACACAGCTACAATGTATTAAGGGTCTTGAGATCAGATTTGAACTCAGATCCTCCTGACTTCAGGGCTGGTACTCTGTCCACTATGCCACCTAGCTGCCACATACATAGGTATAATCTATATCTAATTGCTTATCATCTCAGGGAGAAAGAAAAGAGGGAGAAAATTTGGAACTCAAAAGTTTTTAAAAGGAATGTTAAAAATTATCTTTACATGTAAGTGAGAGAAAAAAATAAAATGCTACTAAACAATTCTTTCATTTAAGAACTGGACCTCTGGGAGATAGGGACATAGGAGGGAAACTAAATAATGCATAAATAAATAAAAGATTTGTGCAAAATCTGTTTTGTTTTCACATTTAGGCTTCTTTAAAATTTCTGGAGGAAGGCATTCTATAGTATTCCTTGGTAATATGTGTCTCTGGGTATCATACCCAATTTTTTGGAAAAACTGCCCTCATCCCTACATGCTCCATATCAAGCCTGTTCTCTTTCAGTCTTGCTTTAGTAAAGAATTGCTTTCTTTTGTAACCCATCACTATCTCACTATCTCTATCTCTTCATATGCTCAGGGGTTATTGTGAAATTTGTTCAGCATGGACAAAAGAATGCTTAGGGAAAACTTAGTAAGAGGCCCCTGCCCAGTTTTATCTTCTGTTAGCTTCATAATAATTTTAGCCTTTTGTCACTTGGCCTATCTTCTGGAATCTCTCCTTCTTCTCCAGAATAAGCATCTGTGTTGCCTATGATTGTTTTAAAAAAGTCTCTCAGAACTGCAGTAATGGCCCTCCATCCTTTTAGAGAATAGCAGCTAGAAGAGAATTCTTGGGTTTCAGCAGAAATATCACTCTATCCAATCAATTACTGATTTTTGAACGAGACCTGCTCATTCAAGACTATGATGACCTGTTAAAAGTCCCTCCATTAACTGTTCAATGCATTTGGTATATTTCCCTAGCATTGGTCCTCTTGACAAGACTTTTTTCCCTTTCAGATTGTGCAGACACAATAGCAGCTTTTTAAAAATTAAATCAGTCATGTTTTCCCCTTTCCCACCCTTAATTAGTTGCAAGGTAGAATGGGAAGATGACAGGAATTTCTCTGGCCCCTTACTATTTCCTTCTTCTCACCCACCCTCTTTATTCAGGGAATCAAATCAGGGTTACAAAACTTATACCCTTCCCCACTTCTGCTCCCCCCCCCCGATATACACAGCTGTCAAAGAGGAAAAGGGTTCCAAGAGGATTTGATTTCATCTGTTCTGAAAAGTCCCAGAAGATATTTAGGGTGGAGCAGACATCACAGAAGAGACAAGTGAACAGCTATGCTCTGCCTGGCCCTTCTTTTCACTTATCCTTTGGAAAGTATTCTGATAGAGGCTCTTCCCCAGTTCCAGACTTAATGGCAGGTGAATCTTGTCATTTATGCCCTAAGGGTGGTGGAAAAACAGTCTTGGCTCCTTAAGGAAAGAACTTGAGAAGGAGATGGCTGTCACAGCAAGCCAATTTGTAGAGCATGCACAGCAGCATGTTGTACTAATAATTTAATAACATCCTGTTATTTAAATAGTTTCATTTAAATACAGTTACCGTTATTTAAATACATTTAAATAATTATATTTAAATATATTTAGATATAGTTTCATTAAAGTAGAGTTACTGTTATTCAAATAGTTTTATACTAATAATTTAATAACATCCTGTTATTTAAATGCAGTTTCAGAGCAGTAATGAGTTTGTGTGGAGTTTGCTCCCAGCACTTTTTGCTCAATTGACAAATTTGTTGTATTTTTTTTCCCCACCCGCAGCTGAAAGGAGGAATGGAAAGAGTTGATAGTCTGCATTCCAGCATGGATATGTATGTGGTATTTTGGTCCCTCATTGATTTATAGAGCGAAAGAGATGGTTGTCAAGCAGTAGACAGGTTGGAGTTTGGTTGTGTAATTAATCTGGATTTGTAGCTGCTGACAGCCACAAGCAAGAAACTATGAAGATTATTGGGAATTGACAATAAAATATGTAGTTAGTAAAAGAATACAAGGAAGAGTTAGTAAAAGAATATAAGTGGACAGAAGTTGGAGGGGAAAAATACATAGAAAATTCAAACTCGGCCTTGCTACATCAGTAAGCAATATGTAGTCTTTGCCTCACATTTGTTTAATTAACTTCATTTTGAATAAAAACCTATTAAGCTCCTCAACAGCCAAAACAGTTGTTGTTGTTGATGTTGTTGAGTCATTCATTCATGTCCAACTCTTCATGACCTCATGAATCATAGCATGCCAGGAAATACTGTCCAGGGGATTTTCTTGGCAAGGATACTGGAGTAGTTAGCCATTTCCTTCTCCAGTGAATCATCCTTTGTCAGAACTCTCCACTATGACCTGCCCACCCTGCATGGTATAGCTCATGGTTAAGCTCCTCTGCCTCACAAGGTAGTGATCCATAAGGGGTAAATATACCTATTCTTAAAACACTTTTTTTCCCCTTGTCAGTCATAGTCCTTTCCACTGAGGAGGACTGAATCATAGAGGGCTGTTCTGCTTTGGATATTTTATTCTCATTGAATTCAGAGATCACAGGGCCTTGTATAAAAGTTATGGCCTCTGTTAGTTGGGGATGCTTTCTGAATTGCTCCTGCAATAGCTAATTTAAACAGGTTGGCTTGGCTCTCCCATAACCACATGCAGTATCTTCTCATCTTTTTCCTCTACTCTAATTTTATATTTATCTTTGCTTTTGCTAGTTAGTAATCTGACCAGCAGCTGCATCTACAAATGATGTAGATCTTTAATCATTCATTTTGTACCCATTAAATTGAAATCAGTTTCATTTTTTAAGAATATGTTTATTCACCATGTCCAGAGTCTTCCAATCCCTTTCTTTTTTTTTTTCCTTTATTAAAGCTTTTTATTTGCAAAACATATGTATGGGTAATTCTTCAACAATGACCCTTACAAAGCTTTCTGTTACAAATTTTTCCCCCCTAGTTCCCACCCCTCCCCTAGATGGCAGGAAGTCCACTACATGTTAATGTTAAAATACTTGACAAATCGAAAATATGTATACATATTTCCACACTTATCATTGTTGTGCAAGAAAAATCGTATCTACAAGAAAAAAATCTGAGAAAGGAAATACAATGCAAGCAAACCTCAATAGAAAGCATGAAAATGTTATGTTGTGGTCCACATTTCACATCCCTCTCTCTGGGTGTATATGGCTTTCTTCACTGAACAATTGGAACTGGTTTGAAACATTTCATTGTTGAAGAGAGCCATGTGCATCAGAATTGATCATCGTATAGTCTTCTTGTTGCCATGAATAATGATCTCCTGGTTATGCTAACTTTGCTCAGCATCAGTCCATGCAAATCTCTCCCGGCCTCTCTGAAATCATCCTGCTGGTCATTTCTTATAGAACAATAATATTCCATAACTCCAGTCTCTTTCTTAAATAAAGTACTCAAGATGCCTAGCCATAAGGCTTATGACCTTTCATTTCTTGGTCCCAAACCACATGCTCCAGCATACATTTTGGTGTCTGTGTTGCATCAGGTATCAAAGGAATGGTTGACTTGGTTTAAAGGTTCTTGTCAAGTTTTTCATGAAATATTTTTATTTCTTCATCCTCTGAAACCAGAGTTGGCATATGAGAAACTAATTATTTTCATAATGGTTAGTCTGTATATTTTTGTTTGCAAGCACTGCAAGGAGAAGTAAACAAGTGTTTGATGAAATGATATTCCTGGTTACCTTTGGATGCAAGATAAAAGCCACTTCACCAACCCCTTTATTGATTTTTCCCAGAAGAAACTGTAAGCCTTCCTTCTTTCTAATTAGTTGCAATTAAGAAAACCAAAGGTTAAAATTAATACTTAAGGATAGGGTCTGGACCTTGATTTCATTGATATAAGAAAACCTCATATGGGGAAACTCCCTCCACCAATGCCAGTCATCATCATCTTTGCAACTTAGAGAATTGCCTGGAGCACTGAGAGGTTAAGTGACTTGTATCAAAGACTCTTGTTCTACACAATTAGTCACTGAATGGAAATCATTATAATCCGTCCAATAAAATGATTTTTAATAAACAATCCCCTTTTTTATATTTGCTATAATTTGACAGTTTTCCAGCTTGCAAAGCGGTTCTATTATAAATTATTTGTTTGGAATATAGGACATATTTCCTCCCTTTGGAATTTAAAAAACACATTATCTCTATAAGAGACAGTCTTATAATTTATGGTTAGGTTTCCAACACAGCCCACAGAAGTCATTTTAGCTCATAATGTAGCTTAAAATAATTTATACTTTCTGTTTAAGTCAATCCACCAACTACCACTATCCTATCACAGCATGTCAGAAATAGAAAGGGGCAGCTTCAAAGACCATCTCATCCAGCTGCTTCATTCTACCAATAAGGAAACTGAAATGGTAAAGTCAGAATTCAAACCTGTTTTTTGGGTTTGCTCTGAGCACAATGCTTTCCCCTCTATACCATACTTTTTTCTCTCCCTCTTTACTTTTTTTTTTTTTGGTCTATATTTCAGTAATACTATAAATTAACTAGAATTTTTCAGACTAATCCTAAATAATAATAGTAATAATAGCATTTATATAGCATTTTAAGGCTTATAAAATGTTTTATTTTCTCATTCTCCTCATAGTTTTTGTAAGGTCATTGTTATTATTATCTTCATTTCAAAGATGAAGAAACTAAAGCTAAGAGACATTGTGATTTGCCCAAGATCACACAACCAAGTAAGAGTCTGAGGCAGGATTTCACCTCAGACCTTCCTGACTCCAAGTCCACCACTCTACCTCACTGCCTCAAAATATATGATCTTATTCATCATATTTTACATGTCCTGAGGCATAGCTATAATCAAAACCATCAAGTTTGCATTCTCCTATCTCCCCTCTTCCATACTTCAAAATTGCTTGACATCCCTTTTCCCCCACCCCCATGCCCATCATCTTTGCTTCTGTTTTCAAGACTTTGGAACAAGGTTTTAGCATCATTTTTTCTCCTTATCCTTTGTGTTCTTGAAGCATTTCCCTACTGCCCCATCCAGGGACACCTTCCATCATTCTCTCCAGGCTCTCTTCTTCAATCTGCCCTGCCACACACACACACACACACACACACACACACACACACACACATGTTACTATGTGAGCACATTCACATGTACATATACATATAAATAACTAAACCAGGTTCCCCCTCATACTTTTAAAGAATGATCTTTCCTTAATTCTGCCTTCCCTTCATGCTGCCATGTTGTATGTCTTCTCCCTTTTGCAACAAACTCCTAGTCATCTAGACTCACTTTCTTTCTTCACCTTCCTCAAGTTTCTAATTTTATAGTTCTACTGCAACTGCCCTCTTCAAGGTGATCCCATAGATAATGATCTCCTGAATGCTAAATTTAAATGATCTTTTTCTCATTCCTTACCCTTTTTATAGCTTTTGCTTGTAATCCTTCTCTTCCCCCCCTCTCTTCCCTCCAATTTCTCCTCCTCTTTCCCTCTTGGTGTTTTATGACATTACTCTGATTCTTCTATTATCTCTGTTCACTTCTCTGCCTCCTTTGACACTATGTTCTTCTTCCAAACCATTGTTGTATCTCCCAAGGTTCTTTGTCCCCAGCCCCTCCTCTTTTCTTTCTCTATACATGTTATCCTTTTGGTAAGTTCACATATTCTAATGGGTTCAATTATTATCTCTATGGAGATTTCCAAATCTATACATTTCTTTTGAACTATAGTCTCACATTACCAACTGTCTGCTAGACATTTCCACTTAGATATTCCATTGGCATTTCACAACACATCCCACACATAATTTTGTCTTTGTCCCTAAACCATCCTTCAAACTTGGAATCTCCTTGGTCATCCAGCTAAATCATCTCTGAATTATTCTTGATTCTACCTCTCCCTCACCCCCAATATCCATTCATTGGTAAAGTTTTGTCAATTCTGCTTCTATAACATTTTTCACATATGTCCTGTACAGTAAAATGACCTCAGTTTCTGACACATAGTGAGCACTAAAGAAATAGTTCTTGAATTGTTGACTTGCTAGTTTAGGCCCTTATCATTAGTGTTATCAAACTAAAGTAGAAATAGAAATATTAGGTTGTACCTAAGGATCTTTGTGGGCTGTATATTAACTCCACTTTTAAATGCAATATTATGTTTTATTGTATGTGAATTTATTGTGTTAAATGTTTCCCAATTGCATTTTATTCTATTTCAAGATACACTTGGGAGTGTTGTGAGCCACATGTTTTTTACCTATGCTCATCATCTCTCCCTTTGCTATTTTATTAGCCTCTTAAATGGGTCTACCTCATTTTCAAACTATATAGTGCCTAGCTGCCAGAATAATATTTAAAAAAATAGTTATGTCCAAGTAACTCCCCTGATCAAAAATAATCTTTCAGTGGCTTACTTTTAAAATAAATACAAATGGGGCAGCTAGGTGTCGCAGGGGATAAAGCACCAATCTTGAAGTCAGGAGAACCTGAGTTCAAATCTGGTCTCAGACACTTAACATTCCCTAGCTGTGTGACCCTGGGCAAGTCACTTAACCCCAATTGCCTAAGCAAAAAATAATAATAATAAAATAAATACAAATTCATTATCCTTTACCTTAAAGCTCTCCACAATATGATAACTCCCATCTACCTCCAAATTTAATTGCACATTACTTCACCAGTATCTATTAAAGCACCTACTCTTTGGGAAGTTCTGTGCTACAAATGAGACTACAAAGATAAAAAAAGAGTTCCTGACCTCAAGGAATTTGACATATTCATCTTAATAATATTATCCAGGAAAATTGGACTACCAAATTATTCAAGCTTGATGTGCCATCTTCCACTTCCAGATAAATTAATTGATAATGAAAGTATGATGTGCTATACACTACTGGCCATACAAGGAATCAATACTTTATGGAAGGAAGGGGATGTGATTTAGTAAGTCCTCTACTAGAATACAATCCCTCCCTTATCTGGTCTATGAATACTCAACTTTAGTGTCATAAAACCTTTTCTTCCTTTCTTAGCCTTCCTTTTTCCTTTCCTTTCTTTCTTCCTTCTCCCTTTTTTCAGTTTCCAAGCATATATCATCAACGTCTTTCCTTTGTTCCCTTTACTTTCTAGTTTGTACAGTGCTAATCTCCATACATGTTGTATCACCTTCTCAAAACAATGTTTATTACTTAGAGGGAAAGATTTTGTAAACTTCATGTCCCCATGTTTCTTTTCATGTTTCTTTAACATGTTGAAGAAATGTTCCATGAATGAATCCTTCTATAAGGTAAGTTGTGTAGATGTTGATTCCATTTTGAAAATAAGGATTTTGATATACAGAGAAGTCAAGTGATTTGTAAAAAAGCTTTGCTAGGCTATAGACACTAAAGGAAAATTCCATGCACAGCTCTGAGCTTCCATTTGGCATTGACTAGAGATCAAAGCTCTTGACCAAAAGGTCTTTGTTGGGAAATAGTGAAAGATAAGCAAGCTGCCTCTTGACATCTTAAAAGGAAATAATCCCCTGATGTTCCATTGTAAAAATTCTGAAAATAAGCTTTCTCTTTCCTAGTACACAGCTGAAGACTAGGTAAAATTTCTCTGTTCTCTTATTCAGTTTTTTCTATCATGCTCTTTGATCATTAGAAAGATCATTACAAAGATTCCTCTTTACTTATATTATTTTTCCACTTCATTTTTCTCTCCCAGGTCCCATTTCCCATCTTATACCTATCCCATCCCCAATTCCATGCTCTAAGTCCTTTAGTATATTCACCACCTATTCACCAGCCCTCATTGCTTGAGGATTATATTCACATTCTCTTTATCTTCTCATTATAAATATCAGGAACTCTGACAAACCAGTTCTTTTCCAGTCACCATCCACAAAGCTGTTTTTATTTCGGGTGAGGTATAAACATGGAGGGAAAGTTTCTTGGCCATTGAACTATCCCTGGGAGAGGAAATTATTTCATTGTTTATTTTTTTAATGGAATATATGTTTCTGCTTTTAGTTTTTACCTAAGTTTAGATAATATTAGCTTTTTTATCATAGCATGTATACATTAAGGAAGAGTAAAATTTTGAATATTCATTCAAAGATTAAAACTGGGTAGGAACATCTAATTTTTTTCCTGAATTATCATTGTATACTTAGTGTTAAATTTAACCAGAAAATTGTTTGTTAAAATAATAATAATAATTGCCTTCATCATCATGAACATCAACTAATTCTAAATGGAAGAAATTTTCCCAGAAAACCCAGCGCCTAGTATAATACCTGGCATATAGTGGTACTTATTAAATCCTTGTTGGCTAAATCTCATGATAGATATTTTGTAGAAAAAGAAATAGCAAACTTGTTATGAGCACCTTCTTGTGGACAGATTCCTACAAAGTAGACTACAGGTTTTGATAAAACACTAAATAATAATTAAAAAAAAAAAAAAAAAAAAACAGAAGATGCAGCAAATGCTTCCATTGTACCAAAGCTACTATGTTTGGTACTTGCTGATTTCCTACAAATATCAAAGCATAAATATTTTTTTCCTGACCAGCCCAGTGACAAACTGTGAAAGAAAGGCCCCTGAGTAATTTACTGCCAATACCTACTAAATCACAAACCCTACCTTACATAATGTATTGATTTCCTTACATAGCCTGTGGTGTGTAAGAGCACAAGACCACACTTTCATTATCAGCGAATTTATTACCAACAATACGCCTTTAGGAGAGTTGATTTAATATAGAAAAATAGCCTTCGGGCACATTTCCCCAAACTTATTAACTAAATGGAAGCCATATAGCCAGGGCCTTGTGAATCCAGTGGCAGACCTGCACTGCTTACTACATCAGCTTGAAATAGATTAAAAGCAGAAGGGTTTTTTTTATTATTATTATTAAATTTGGCATTAAATGGAATCCCTAAAATACTGCATTATGTTTATTTTAATATTTAGTCCATGGAAAATGTTATTATTGTTTCATTTATTTCATATGACTAAAAAGATTTTGATGAAATTTAAAGTTCAACGTTTATAATATATCTTCACTGTAGGATTTGGCTGAGACTAAGGTTAGCCCAACCAGGGACTGGTAGCCTAGCAAGCAGGGCCCTCAAGGCCTAAAGGGCCAAAGGAAGAAGAGTAGAGAGCAGTTCTAGCTCTTCAGACAATTAGGAAGGAGAGAAATATGACTCAAGGAGAAAGAAGTGAATGATGGGGAGGGGGGAGGGAATTGTCCAAATTCTTAGGTTCTTACTACAGAAACCATCTTTTTTTTTTTTTTTCCATCCAAGTTTCCTGGCTTTCTTTTAAGTCCCAACTAAATCTTACCTTCTACAGCAGGGATGGGGAACCCTTTTTCTGCCAAAGGCCATTTGGATATTTATAGCATCATTTCGGGGCCAGACAAAATTATCAACTTAAAACTCATTTAGTGGGAGGTGGTTGTACCTTGCTTTCAGCTCATCAAAAACTAAATGATTTCCTTAGCAAATTATTTCTTGGGCCTTATATGGCCTGTGGGCCAGATATTCCCCACCATTGTACTAGAGGAAGCCTTTCTCAATATCTCTTAATTGTAGGACTTCTATTGGTTTTTTTCCTATCTATCCTGCATATAGCTGGTTTATACACACTTATTTGCATATTGTCTTCCCCACTAGATAGTGAGTTCCTTGAGAGACATTTTAAGGTGTATCCCATGGAGCATCCATTGGCTCCTTTCTTTCCATTGGCCTGCTCATTTGTGTGTGCTATAAGATCCCCTAATAATGAGGAGGCTAAACCAGCAGAGGGTGGACAGAAGCTGAGTGGACCTGGAGGAGATGGTATCTAAAATCAAAATTGGACAAGATTGACATTCCTGGCTTCCTCTTTAAGTCCCAGCTAAGAATGGGCAAACACTAAAACAAGTTTTGGAATTTCAGAGAGGAATGTTCTCTGCTGTTCTGGAATCATGGCACACCCTAAAACCTATTTTGAACAGTACAAATCTATGTGTACCAAACATATCCTTTTATGTGGCTCAGTTGATTTTTGCAGCCTCAGTTGTGTGACTTCAAAAGTCATCAGTTCTCTGAGCAGTGCAGTGAACTTTTCAATTATGTTTGGTTTTAGAGCCTTCCCGACTCCATCCATAGTGGATTTTTCATTATCTTGTATTACTCCATGTAAATCTTCCAAGATGTCTTAAATCTCTTCAGGTTGTAAAGGGAAAAATTTCAACAGCATACCCTGGAGCCAAGAAATATATACTCTCTAGCGGCTTTGCTTTGAATTGCTTTGGCTTCTTGAAAAAGGAGGGGAAAAAACTTCAATTGCAGTTGTAACATCTTGTTAACAAGATGTTTTCAAGTACACATTTCTGCAAAAGTCATCTATTTGGGACTGGGTTGTTTGAGTAATGAAAACGGGATGCAAAGAACGAGGCAGCACCAGCAAGCAGTAGGGAAACCTGCCCCTTCTTCCAGTGAGCTTATTCCTAAACCTTAGGGACTTTTCAAGTCATCTAATCTTTTCATTTCACAGATGAGGCAACCAGAGAGGTCAGGTAATAATTTAACTTGGTCATAGAAGTCATAAGCAATAGAGCTGTGGCCCTCTGATGCCCAACCCATGGCTCTTTTTACTCAATCACAAAAAAGCCTGTCCTTTGATAAAAATGGCAACCTCTGACTAACCAAAAAAGAGGAAAAAATAGTTCCACAAAGGAGCTGTTGAGAAGGTTAAGGACAGCTATTTCTAATTACCAGAAAAAAAAATTGCTAATTCAGTCTTCAGATTAAATTTTGGCCACGGATGCGCTGAGATATTTATTAACTATTATCAGGAAGCTATATTACTCTCTTACATCCAAAATAAATTCTGGTAAAACTGGAAAATTATCATAAATTTCACTTGTGTCCTCTGTATCATCATGAAGAAAAGCAAGAATTTGTTCATTTTATCTAAGCAATAGACTTGTGTTCCAGAAACCAAAAAACTCAGTATCAAAACTAGTCCAGCAACCACTATAAGTATCTATGGTTTACTTAAACAAGCAGCCCCTTTAGTTCAGTTTCCTAAGAAATCTCTTTTATTGTGACTCACTAAATTTCTGATCTATTTACCTTTTTCCATATGGATACATGGTACTCAGATTGGTTCTATAATTAATACCTCCATGACTTCAGTACTTATAGTAGCACAGTTTTACTATCAGAGAGCTGACACCTACTTAAATTACTGAAAATGTTTAAAATTATCTAATTTAGCTTTGTTCTATCTCTTATTTGTAATTGGTATTTTAGAGGGCCTTCAGAAGGAATTTCCTTAGTAGTATACATAAACATCTGAGATTTCACCAAGGAAATCGACTCTTGAGTATGCAAACTCTCTACCAATGCAGACTTACCTCCTATCCTGTGGTCTTTACTCACAGTTACCACTTGCTTTCAAGGCTAAATTACCTCTCGCCTAGATTATTGCACTGGCTCTTCATTGGGTTCTCTGCTTCATTTCCCACCACTCCAGTCTACCCCATACACTACTGCCAAAGTAATTTCCTCAGTCATAGATAGACCTGACCATGTCACTCCCCTGCTCAGTCAGCTCCAGCATAAAATATAGATTCATCTATTTAGCTTTCAGTCTGGCCCTAGTCTGTCTTTCCTTATTGCACCATACCTTTCCTCTGCCATATTCAGCAATATAGCCAAATGAACTTTCTTTCTACTCACACAATACTTCATATCCTATCACCATGTTTTTGCACTGGCCATGACCCTACATTCTGAATGTACTTTCTCCTTATTTCTACCTCACAGAGCCCCCATCTTCCTTTAAGATGCACCCCTGAAATAAATAAAATAAAATAGTAAAGAGAAAGGAAACTATAAGGAGAAATGGTAAAAGGAAAGTATGTGAGAAATAGGTGAGTATTTATTTGGTTTATACAGTTATGAAAATTAAATTGGAGAAATGAAACTTAGAAAACTCAAATCCACAAGGACATCAAAGAATAATCTAGGGTGCAAGTTATTTTCCCCCAAAAGAATGTAAACTCCTTGGAGGCAGGGACTTACTTTTTTAATCAGGTGGTAGCCTGAAATTTGAATCTTTTATTCTTTGTCTTTAGCCCTCCACAGTTACCTTCCCCTTCTAGAATGTAAGCTCCTTTGGAGCAGGAACTGGTTGTGTAATAAGGGGTGGAGATGTCTTGTAACTTCTGTAGCATCCAATTAATGGAGAATCAGGGGAGGGACTTGTTTCAAGATAGAAAATAAAATGCTGCCTTTGGAGTTTCAAAAAAAAATTTTTTTAATAACAATTAAAAGAGGCAAAAGGTAAAAAACAAACAAAAAAACCCAACTCTGCAACCCTGACCCCATCTTCATCATGAGGTCCTTCCTGTTCTTCCTCAACTGCTAACACTCTCCCTTCCTTATAATTAACTACTTTGTGTGTGTTTATGTTCATTTCATATTTACATGTATATATTCACATATGTCCTTGTTGTCCCCACCTATTAAAATACAAATTCTTGTGAATAGTGATTGTTTTGCTCATTGTATTAGAAACCACACTACTTGGCACCTAGAAGGCACTTTTTTATTAATCAATGTTACCTAAAATAGAGATTAAATGATTTAAAAGTCTAGTGGATGGCAAAGGTAGGATTTGAACATAGATCTTCTGTGTTCAACACTCAATCCACTCCACCATGTTGCCTCCAAATCCCTTCTAGTGTTCCTTTTAAAAAGAAAAAAAGAGAGAGAGATTTTTTAGAGGGAAAAGAGGAGGATAATGAATATAGCTGTCATCCAAGCAGCCTTCATGAGACCTAGAGGTCCACAGCTCCACCATTTCTATGACTTTGGATGAGTCACCTCAGCCATGGTTTTCTCATCTATAAAATTAAGCACTTGGCAATAACTCCTTCCACCTCTAAATCCTAGGATATAACACAGGATTACTAGTACAAAATTCTACTAACTTCAAGGAATTTTTTAGGGAGTTCTAAAGCACTAAAAAGCATTTAAGCACTTCATTTGCATAAAATACCCACTTGATCTAAAAAGTCCAAAGCTCCCAGTATCCACTTGTTGAAAAAAAAAAATCTAAATTTCTAAGCCCACATTCATTTTACAAGTTGGCTCCAATTTCAACCACTATTATTTCCCTCTAAAATCTGAAAAGAATTCTCTACTCCTTCCAGGCTAGTCTTTTCAATGAATCATGGTAGAGATTCTAAGGAAATAGGTTCAAAAGGAAAATGGCTTGCCCAAGATAATGCATCTAGCCGAGTGGCCAAGAAGAGACTCCAACATAGACATTCCAAATTCAAGAACAGTGCCCTTTATTTTATCCTGGATCATTGTCCCTTCAAAGACATGAACATTCTGGGCCTCTTTGTTTGCAGAGTGCATTCTTGCATCCTCATCCTTTTTACACATCCAACCCTTTCTAAAGTGCCCAGCCTGAGCTCTTCTTCTGCCAGTTTTCTCCTGTGGCTCTATCTTTTACACTGACATCTTTATAATCTGGAATCCTACAACCTCCTTGCTCCAAGTACAACTTCATCTATGTCTTGACTCCAGGCATTTTCTCTGGCTGTCCCCCATGCCTAAAGGGCTCTCCCTCTTCATTTCCACCCTCTAGCTTCCTAGTCCCAACTAAAATCCTGCCTTCTACAGGAGACCTTTCTATGAATTCTACTGCTTTCCCTCTGTTAATTGTTCCCTTTTTATCCTGTGTATAGCTCATTTGTACATATTTGTTTGCTTGTTGTCTTCTCCATTAGATTTTGGCTCCTTGAGGATACTGTCCTTGTGCCTCTTTTTTTGTATCCTTAGTTCTTGGCACAGTGACTGACACAAAATAGGTCCTTAATAAATGTTTATTGACTGAATGGTTATTTTTATAATATATTTTTGTACTGTGGTGTATGCCTACCCAGCCTATAAAGCTCAACTTACATGACACCTCATCCATGAATCCTGCCCTGATCACTCTGATAGTGGAGCAGAGTTCTCACAGAGCACTTTGCTTTACACTTTTCTAGTTAGACATTTTCATATCTCTCATAATTATCTGTCTTTATGTCTTCTTCCTCTATAAGACTTACATTCCACTTTGAAAGAGATCAAAACTTACCTAAATTTTGTATCTCTCCCAGCTTAGCTGAATACTCTGAGCACAGAAGGCAGGGAATATATATTTGTTTGATGAATTAAATAATGAACATTCACTTATTATATTATAGTACATATTACATTGTTTCAAATACACTTCTTATGTCCCTTACAAGATTTAAGTTCCTTTGAAAGGAAGACCAGATCTTCTAATTTTTTGTGAATCCCCTATAGTCCTTAAAACAATACTAAGAGTCTAGCACAAAGTAAATATTCAAGAAGTATTTGTTGAATTGGATGAAAGGTCAATTACTAAATTTGAGATTAAAGTCTAATTATTCCTTTGGCTCTGATCCACATGAGGAAAGCACAAAAAACTGATGAGGAAGCTAGACTTCAGAAAAGGGAGAGAACTCTTATCCAGTATGTATTCTCTCTCTCTCTCTCCTCAGCCCTTTCTTTCTGTCCTTCCCTTCCTCTTTCACTCCCCCTCTTCTTTCTCTGTCTTTCTTCTTTCCCTTCTTTTCTCCTTCCTTCTTTCTCCTCTTTCTCACTCTCTTTCTTTTCCTCCTTTCTCCTTCCTTCCTTCTTCTCATCTCCTCCTGAATCTCTATTCTGTCTTTCCTCTTCCTTCTTTTCTCCATCCCCTAAGTAACCTCTGCATTGCAAAAGGGCCAGAGAGCTATTAAAATTAACTAAGAATAATCAAATGTTTGCCTGAGGGTCTAAAATGTCTATGAGCATAGAAAAATCAGGCTGCTGTTTTTGTGATCATCTTTGCCCTCAAATCAATTTAAAAAAAAAAAAATCTGGATAAATAGCTCTGAAAACTCATTAGGAAATATTGTATGTTCCCCTACTATGACAGTTATGTATGCTCTTTCTTCTACAGTCTGAAATGATTGGTTTCACAGTCAAATTCTGCTTTGCTTTTTCTTAATGGATATGATCTCTAGGACCACATTTTTTTTTCCCATGCCCTTGGTCCTCTCTGATGTGCATTTTCATTCTTACCCCTGTTAGTTGGTCAATTATTAAGGTTGTAAAACAGCTCTTATACATTCTAACCCTGTTGGAATGAGAATGATGCTTCTGAAGCTGAAATTTTAAAAACTGGATTATGAAAGCCACACTTAAATTCACAGTTCATTAGAAAAGTCTCCCCAGTGAACTGCTATGGGTCCAACTCTTGTAAAATATCATAAATCAGTTGTCATGGTATGTGCCTATTACTTTTAAGGCATATATATAAATATATGTGTGTGTGTGTTTTATATATGTATACACACACATATATATCTTCATAAGATTATAATATCAAAAACAAATGTAAGTTGTCATAGCCTGTTGTGATAGGGAGTATTTTCACTGAAAAGGTTAACTTTCCTTTAAAAAAAAGAAAACCATTAGCATGCTCCCCACACCTTAGTATTGTTTGACAGGTCTATCATAATAGATTGATACACGTCCATGAAGAGCTCTCCTTCTGCCACAATTCATGACACACTGTACATACTGAATTTCCATTTTGTTGCATCTGTGAACTAGCCTGCTGCTTAAGATTGATTGTAGATAGAGTTGTAAAATCATCTATATCAATTTCCTCCCTTTACAGATGAGGAAACTGAGCTAGAAAATTTGCCTAATATCTCACAGATAGCAAGTAATAGGACTAGGATTGAAATTCAGATGATCATAATAATAGCTAGAATTTATACAGCACTTTAAGAGTTTGCACAGCACTTTACGTATGTTTTCTCATTAGTTTTTCGCAACTATGAGGTAGGTGCTATTATAATCCTGATTTTGTAAATGAGAAAAAGAAGCTGAGAGAAGTTAAGGCGCTTGCCTATGGTCAAACAGCTATTAATTGGGATGCCTTTGAACTCAAATCTTCCTGACCCTGGGCAGCTAGGTGATTTAGCACATAGAGCCTTAGGCCTGGAGTCAGGGAGAGTCGTCTTCTAAGTTCAGGTCTGGCAAGACCTTGGCAAATCAAACTCTGAGTGGGATTGGGAAGAATCAAACAAGGTCAGCTAGGTGACACCATATTGGATAGAGCACTGGATCTGGCTTGAGGCAGATTCAACTTGAGTTCAAATACAGTTTCAAATGTTTATTAGCAGTGTGACTCTGGAAAAGTTACTTTATCTTATTTGTCTTAGCTTCCTCATCTGTAAAGCTAGTTGGAGAAGAAAATGGCAAATTTCTCCAGTATCTTTGACCCAAAAAAATAAAATACCACAAAAAAGCAGGGTCATAAAGACATGACTGAAAAACGACTGTCCAAATCCAAATTATTGATTGTGCTATCTAGTTGTCTCTAAGACACACACTAATGTTCATTATTATTAATTATTCAATTATTCAATAATTATTCAACATTATTAATGTTCTTCAAAGAACATTTACCAATGTTCTTCATTAACATCAACGACTATACTTAAGTTTAAATCCTAAATAACAAAACATTTGGTTGTTTTGATGACACTTCATATCTAATGGAGAACACTGAACTTGTAGCTAGAAAACTTAGGTTTTAAATTCTTGGCTCTGCTACTTTCTGCCTTTGTAATCACATCCCTGAGACTCTGGATATTTATGGCCCCATTATCAGTAGAGTTTCTTCCAACTCTAACTTTATAATCCTAAAAAGTCTGATTTAGTTCCAAAAAAGATTAAATCAAATTGTATTTTCAAAATGGCCCAAGAGGCTATGAAATAATTTTATGATCAGTGGAAAGGGTTCTCTACCTCCTCAAAATATAGCCCTATCTGTTTCCTGGTGCCTAAAGCTTTATTCTACTCTTGAACATAAAATGCATGAATTGAAAGTTCTTTGTCTGAAATTCATTCACAGAAAGTGGAATCAATCAACAAACTAAGTGCAGTGACATCAGATCTCTTCCTCTTTTGACTAAAAATATTAGGGCCCTATAATTATGAAGAGGGAGAGTTACTTCTCTTCAATCATACTTATCTCCAGAGTTTTTCTCTGGTCTTTAGCTTTCTTATCAGTCAAATGAAGGGATTGGACCAAATGACTTTTAAAATCTCTTTCAGCTCTAAATATGTGATCCAGGGAGCCCAATAACTTAAGTATCTTGCTTAATGGTGAGGAGATGCAAAGAATGAGGCCAGGTCTTACCCTGGGAAAAGAAGCAGAAAGAGGAAAAAAGGAACTGGAAATACAAACTGATCACTAGTAATTAACTCCCATTCATGCTTTATTCCATATACATGGTGTTATTTGAGTCTCACATAAACCCTTTGAAATAAATAGGACATATTAGGATCTCCATTTTTCTAGATGAGGAAACTGAGCTTTATTAAACTGAGATGCAGTGGAGGCAGAGGGACTTGCACAGCCAGTAGATAGAGCATGTATTCAAACCTATATCTTTGGACTCTTAAGTCCAATATATTTTCCAGCAAACCCTATTTCCTCTTAGATAAGACAGTCTAAATTGTTCTGTTTTTATAAGGAAAGGGGAAGTGTTTGAAGTTAGCTTGTTAACTACCTCTCCCTTTAATCAGAAGAGTGGAAGGAGAAAAGTATTGGATCAAAGCAATGAACACGAATGAATGTGTTTGCATTTGTGTCAACATACACTGAACTTAATAAAAAATGGGACTCATTGAAAAAGACCCTGATGTTGGGAAAGACTGAGGACAAAAGGAAAATTGGATTGGCAGAGGATGAGATGGATAGATAACGTTAGGGAAACAAAAATATGGACTTGGGCAAATTTCAAGAGATAGTGAACAACAGACAGGGCTATTGTACAATAGTCCATGGGATCACAAAACATCAGACATGACTGGATAACAATAATACTTTTTAAAAATAAATATTTCATCTGAAACGCATGCTTACCCATTAGCAAAATGAAATGCAGTTTTACCTGAGCCCCAGTTTCTCAATCTGTAACAAAAGGGGGGGGAAGGGTCTGAATGAGATGATCTCTAAGACCCTTGTCAATCTTAAATGATATGAACCTAATAATGATCCACTAGAAGAAAAAAAAGAAATATAAGGCGGCCTTGCCAGAGCCCTGGAAGAGGCTACAAATGGATAGCACCTCATAAAGAGATTATACCTTCAAAGAGGACACCAGAACAGTACAAATAAAATCATAAAAGAGATTGGGGGGGTAATAGAAAGATCACTAGACTGGTTAATCTCTAGTTCTAATTAGCTGAGTCATTTAATTTCCCTTTCTGTTTCTTTATCTGTAAGATAAGGGCAATGGACTAGATAATGTCCTAGTGCTTCTCTAGAGTTAACATTCTGAAATTTCACTAGTGCTTAAATGTCACACAGGCAGAATGAGAGAGCAGGGAAGGACTAGAAATATCACAGGGGAGATGCATCCCTAAAGTTATAATGGCAAAGCCAAGAGAGAGTCCTAGAGAATCCTTTTTTTTTTTTTCCCCAAATAGAAGTGGGAAGGAAAATAAGCCAATATTAATACTGAAGGGGTAATGAAGGCCTAAAAGGGAAAGGGAACGAAGATGTTGTTCCATGATTTTAGTTTTGAAAATTCAAGGTTCAAAGACAACAGCTATTTACTACCTCAAAAAATCAACTCTATAATACAGATAGCCTGACACCAAAAAATGGTCATGTTTATGGCCCAGTCAGAGAATCTAGGCAGTAGGGGAAGGCAGGAAAGGCTAGAAAAGAATGATTTAGGTTTATTTGTTGTTTGTTTGTTTTCTTTTTTTCTTTCTTTTAAGAATAAAGAAAACTGACAAAATTGACTTTGAAAACTGGAAAACATTTTGGCAGAAATAAGGTTTTGACAACATCTTATACTGTTGTATAACCACAGTAAATTCCCAATGAATAAAAGGCCCAAGAATAAAGGTCATATCATAAAAAAAAAACAAATAAAACAAAACATAGAAATGATAATAAAAGATAAAATGGACAAAGTTGACTATGTTTCTTTAAATGAAAAATAAATAGGAATAGAAATTAGACAACTGGGAAATCTTCATAGTAAATTTCTCTCATAACTGTCCAATAACCATATTAAGAATAAGAATCATTCTTTGTTAGATACTTGGTCAAAGACATATGAATAGAGTTGGAAATTGGAGTGAGAAAGTCCTAAGTTCAAATCTAGCCATAGATATAGTAGTTTTATGACTGTGTAAAGCAAGTCACTTAACCCTCTATGCCTCAGTTTTCCCAGCTGTCTGGATAAAAGTAGATAATATTTGTGAAGTTCTGAATAATGCCAGCTATTGTCATCAAAGAATATGAATAGATATTTTTCAAATGAATAAATGCAAGCTATCAACAATCATATGAAAAAGTATATTATCAATAATAAGGCATTCAAATTAAAACCACACCAAGGTTCCAACTTGCAGCCATCAGTTTGGCAAACATGACAAAATAGAAAATAAAAGTTGTCAGAAAGGCTACAGGAAAACAGGCATAATGATACACCATTGGTCTGTGAATTGGTTGAGTCATATACCCAAATGATTCTGTATACTTTTTGATCCACAAGTACTACAATAAAGCATTGACATCAAAGACAGAAAGAAAGGAAACACATATACAAGAATATATAGCAGGATTTTTTGTGATAACAAAGCACTAGAAACAAACTAGGTGCCCATCGATTGGAGAATAGATGTATAAATTAGGGAATATTCATATAATTGCACCATAAGTAAGGGTGAGAAAATCCAAGAAATAAGTAAAAATTAACTAAACTAATGCAGGGTGAAATGAATGGTTCCAAAAGATTAACTTAGATCATGACCACAATAAAATATGGAAGGTAATAACTTTTAAAAGATTTTAGAACTCTAATCAAAGCATCGAAAGACTGATGTCACATACTCCCTACTTCTTGTTGCAAAGAGGTCAGTGGTTTAAACATACAAAATGAGGCCTGAGTTTTCAAATATGACCAATATGTTGAATTTCTCTAAAATTTAGCCATATGTATTTGTTAACAAGAAGGACTGTTTATTAATGAGTGTTATGTTCAATAACAACAAAAAGTAACTTAAAAAAATTTTGAACAAGATCATGGGTCAGAAGGAAAGGAGTCTGTAAGAAAGGAGAAAGAAAGGTAGAGGATACAAAAGAAAGAATGAATAAATTGCTTAACTGTTCTGAGGGAAAAGAGGAAAACCAATTTTAAGTGGGGCCTCATTGCCTAGTAAATAAGATATAAACTGCTTATCTTGATATTCAGAACCCTTCATAATCTGATTTCAGCCTACCTTTCCAGCTTTATTAGTACTTGTTATTTGCATTCAAACTAGACTAGATTTACAAACCATGCCCCATTCTTATTCTGAGTCCTCTTGTCTTAAGGGCGTCCTTGATAACATTCCCCCTAGTTTGGATGCTTAGAATATAGTCACTCCCCATCTTGACATTGTTCCCTTGCTTCAATGTGCAACTTACCTGGAAATGAGTTTCTGTTTTGTTCAACTCTGATACAACTACATTCTCCTAAATATTAGTTTATATTTACCTTCCTTTTATTTAATTTTAAGCACTTGAGGACAGAAATTGCCTTACTTCATCTCTATATCTACATTTGCACCTTACACATAATAGATTAAGTGTTTGTTAAATAGTGTTTAATAAAATAAGGAACTGGAAGAGACAAAAGGGATGGAACCAGGTATCCTTAGTGGGGGTGTAAGCCTCAGGAGCAAGCTGGGACAGTCCTTCCTCTGAGAAAAAAGGAAAGGGTAAAAAAGATAAATTTTTAGGTCAAAAAGCTGGAGGTTAAAGAATTTATTTGATGACCTTACTTTCCTAAGTAAGATTAAAAGGGATTTTTCATCTGTATAGAGTGAAAACTTTGGAAGTAGAGGCTTCAAAGAGTGAGTTCTGCCTTCTGAAACAAACTGTAAGCTTTTTGCAAGCAGAGTCCACCCTAAATACTTTTGCCTCCCCCCCTCAGAAAAAATCAGATGGTTTTTCTAAACAAAGCATCATTTAAAACAGTAAAGAATTTTTAAAATAGATATGATATGAAAATAGGGAACTTAGATTCTGTAAGACCAGAGAATAGAGGAGAGAAGCACCATGCTATTTTCATTTGTGTCCTAAGCCAAGAATGTATAAATTTGATCTCTCAAGATAAAAAACACTTTCAGCTATATTGTCTTTTTCTTTTTCTTTCCCTTTCCCCAGCACTAGATGGAGTTTTGCAAATCTTAACGTCTTATAGAAGTGTAATTTATTATTATTTTTATGATAGTAATTGATCAATTCTATTGCAGATGACAGTTTTAGGCAGGTGGTACTATTCCAGTGGCTGATTTAAAATTCTGGAAAGTATAAGTTATTGATGTTGGAAAATAGAACCATCAAAGTTTCCAAGATTCCATTCAATCCAACATCTACTGATGAGGGTGTATTAATCTTCTGGGGAGGATACAGAAAGTTTAGTTCCTGACCTCAGAGAGTTTACAATCTAATTGCAAAATAAGACTGATAATGCTACCAAGTCACATTACACCATAAGTGTAAATTATTATTGTTGTTCAGTCTTGTTAGAATTTTCATGACCTCATTTGGGGTTTTCTTGACAAAGAGACTAAAGTGGTTTACCATTTCCTTCTCCAGCTCATTTTACAGATGAGGAAACTGAGGCAAAATAGGTGAAGTGACTTGGCCAAATTCACCCAGCTAGGAAGTATCTGAGGCCAGATCTGAACTCAGGAAGAATTCCTTAAGCACCTTGTTCACTGTGTCAATTAGCAGCCCCACAAGTGTAAAAAAGAAATGCAAAACAAAATGCAGGGTGCAGTAGGTAAGTACTCACCAAGAATGAGAATCAAGGAAGGTTTAAGGGATGTAGGATGTCAGCAGAGGACAATTAAGGGCATAGAGATAGAGTAATAGTCCTGGAGTCAGGAAAACTGAGTTCAGATTTGGTTTTAGACACTCTTGCGATAGCTATGTGTTGCTGAGCAAGTCACTTAACCTTGTTTGCCTCAGTTTCCTCATCTGTCAAATGAGCTAGAGGAAAAAAAATCACCCCAGTAGTTTTGTCAAGAAAACCCCAAATGAGGTAATAATGAGCCAGACATGACTGAAATAACTCAACAACAACAACAACTTACTAGCCAGGTGACTCTGGACAGGGCATTTAACCTCTATCTGCCTCAGTTTCCATCACTGTAAAATGGGATTAATAATAGCACTTGTCTCTTAGGGTGTTTGTGATGATCAAATGCAACAATATTTGTAAAAAGCACTTATAGCACAATGCTTGGTATGTAATAAGTGCATAGTAAATGCTGGTCCCCTTCCTTCCCCCAACCTCATTTCCATTGTTCTTTAAAATGATGGTTGGGAATTCAGGCAGTGAAGGCACTCCAGATATAGTAAGCAGTGAGCAAGATCCACAAAGAGCAATCCAATTTGGCTGGAACACAGAGTATGTGGAAGAGAGTAATTCAAGAGAAGCTTAAGAGAGGGTGTTAGCAGATTGTTGGAAGGCCCTGAACTTTACTCAGTAGGCCTTTAGGAATCACTGAAGATATTTTTGAGCAAAAGAGATTTTTTTACATTGTACAGCACACTTGAACTGAGGATTCTCCTCTTCCTGAATCTTAGAATAATTCCTTTTTAATCAACATTTTTAAACTGTTTAGGAATGTTGAACAACAGCTTATATATATATTTGTTGAAATTTGGATTTTTTTCAAAGCAGACTCTAATAAAAATAAGTAAGTTTGGAGAGCTCTATTGCTTGCAGCCATACTGGCAAAACTATAATTAATGTCATCAGGTTCCTGGCCAAATAAGAAAATGAAGTCTTTGTTTTATGTCAGCCTATAAATCAAGTTTATTTATGGAGAAAAGATGGAGATTTTAAATAAAAAAAATTTCATTACTGCATAGGAATAGGTGGTCTGTCCCACCTCTCCCTCCTTCCGGCTCCCAAAATAAATAAATACATGGATAAAGACTAACAGAAAACTTAGATGGCTCATTATCCAAAACCCAAATTACCAAAGTATGAAATTGACCTTTCCAAATTGCATTTGTAAAGCTTATAAGTCAGTGACTTTTTACCTATTAAAAACTGTAGTTGTATTGTTTTGATTTTTGTTTTTTTATGTACCTATCTGGGTACTACTTAGTATTTATTTATACATGTATGAATGAATGAATTAGGAGAATGATTTCCATAAATGATGAGATTTGCTTTTCATGATAATTAATTCCTCTTGGACAGACAGTGACAGAGCAATTTGTGTACTGTTATGTGTGTGTGCTAAAAATGTCATTTCTGGTTCACTGGACATCTGACAACAAAGAAAGGCATTGTCTCACCAGAATGGATGCATCTTGCTCTTCCTGGGCTTATCAATGGAACTTCCCAGCATGGTCTGCAATAGTAAAGAGCTATAGAAATGTGTAGGACCTTTATATCCTGTTGAATTAGCTTATTGAAATGTCAGATGCCTTTATTCCACCATCACTCTGATCACATCTTGAAGTGATCGCACCTATTTTCTTTGGAAAATAATATATGGGCCCTTCCATCTCTTCCACTTTGTGTCTGTTCTCCATTTACACAGTGACAGCTATTTTTTTATGCCTTGGAAAAGTGATTTTGTTTGTGTTTTTTAACTTTATTAGTGCCCTTTTATGCCATAATCATTTTCCAATATATCTTCTGGTCATTGAACCCACTCATAAAAAAGAAAAACAATTAGGTACAATAGAGGGACAGAGTGACTTCAGTTGGCAGCATTTGCAACTAAAGGCAACCTCACCTCTCTGTAGAGAGAACAAGGGCATGTTTCAACCTCTGTTGTCTGGGACACTTTGAGCACTTTAAAAACAACAACAACAACAACAACAAAAACTGATTATAGTCATTTTCTTAATATTACTCTCCTGGTTTTATTTTCTTTATATCGTAGCTATTTGGAGGCCTCCTCTATGTAGATATATTAGTAAATAATTCCCTGTGCCCAATATTGTTGTTCAGTCCTTTTTTCAGTTATGTCCAATCCTTTGTAACCCCATTTGGGGTTTTCTTGACAAAGATATTGGAGTGGTTTATCATTTACTTCTCTAGTTCATTTTACAGATGAGGAAACTAAGGCAAACAGGGTAAAGTGATGTGTCCAGAGTCATATAGCTAAGAAGTTCCTGAGAACAGATTTGAACTCAGAAAAATTAATTTCCTTACTAAGCACTATCCACTGTACCACCTAGCTGCCAGGTGCTTAAATGACTCCTGTATTTTTCACAAGCCTCTAACGTGTGTGTGTGTGTGTGTGTGTGTGTGTGTGTATTCAGGGGTTGTGAAAAATACAAAAGATATATATATTAATATGATATTAATAATTCACATTTTGCAAAAGGTCTTGCATATATTATTTTTTGTTTTTTCTGAGGCAGTTGGGGTTAAGTGACTTGCCCAGGGTCACACAGCTAAGAAGTGTTAAGTGTCTGAGACCAAATTTGAACTCAGGTCCTCCTGAGTTCTGGGCTGCTGCTCTATCCACTGCACCACCTAGCTGTCCCTTGCATATATTATCTCATTTGATCTTCACCACAGTCCTATGAGGTGAAGAACCAAGCACAGCATAGTTATAGTACAGAGAGATGTAGTTTTAGAATATTAATTCAAATCCTATCTTTTGATACTTATTAGCTTTGTGACCTTCGATAATTTATTTAACAACTCAAAGCCTCAGTTTGAAAGACTCTCAAAACAGGTTTTGCTAAATTAAACTCTTTTTTTTTTACCGTAATTACTAGGATAGTAGATCAGAAAAACATCATGAATTAAGTTTGCCTCTTTTTTTTTTTTTACTTTATTCAATAAATCCAATTTTTCCCCAGGTAGATTTTTTTTTTTAATATGTGAGTGATGTTTTGTTTGTCCTTCTTAGTCACAACCCAATAACTCAGGTTCCCCAATAGAACTTTCCCTTATAACAGAGAAAAATAATAAGTAACAACCATGACTAAAAGTGTGTCAACTCTGTGCTATAGGTCCACTGTGTATAAAATGGGAAGACAAGCATATTTTATAATCAGTTCTTTGGAACTAAGATTGGTCATTCATTTATTATAATTTCTCAGTGGACAGAGCAGAGGACCTGGAGTCAGGAAAATTCAAGTTCAGATCCATTCACAGACACTAGCTGAGTAACCCTGAGCAAATCACTTAATCTCTGATTTCTTCAATTTTCTCATCTGTAAAATGGGGATAATAATAGCATCTTCCTCCCAAGGTTGTTGTGAGGAGCCAATGAGAAAATATTTTTTAAGTACTTAGCACAGTGCCTGGCACACAGTAGGCACTCTATATACATTCTGTTCCCTTCCCCCTTGGGTCTTTTAGTTATATTTTATTGTTTTGTTATTCTGATTCTGCTTTCTCTGCTCCATATCATTACATACTAGTCTTTCTACATTTCTCTGAATTCTTTGTATCTGTCTTTCCATATGACACAATAATATTCCATTGCTTATTTAGAAAGTGCTTTATTGATGTTCTTTTCTTTATAGAGAAATTATTAGTCAGTCAACCAGTCATTGTCATTAAGTGTCCTCTTCAAAGTCATACAAAGGAAGCCAAAGCTAGGACTTGAGCCTAGTGGAAAAACACACTACCTCATTAGAACAGACGAGAAGGGTCCTATTGTAAAGTATAACAAAACAGCAGCCTAGTTAGCCCAAAGGCCTTTTGCCCCATGTTAGCCAAGACTGGAAACTAGAAGCTTCTAATCTTCTCTTTTATCCCTAAGTAACTCCTATACTGTTAATATTGGACCAGCTGTCAAGTTGGTAAGTGACATATGAGGAGGGCTTGGAGTAAAAGACAGATGGAATAATACTAAGGTCTGACTGGGCAAATTTCTCCCACATCTGCTTACCACACAACCACACCAGACTGGACCAGGACTGTTAACTGGACAGTTAACTGAGTCACTAACAAGCTAATTAGGATAGGTGTTTAAGCCAGGGGAAAAAAAAATTTTTAATTACATATTTCATTGTATTTGAATTTCTGTTATTATATTTCTTTGTTAATTCCAAAACATAAACAGGCTCTTTCATGTTTCACTCCTTTCTTTCTTTCTTCCTTCCTTCCTTTCTTTCTTTATTGTTTTCCCTCATCAGATTATGAGCTTCTTGAGAGTAGGGATTATTTTTTGCCTTTCTTTGTATCCCCAGAGCTTAGTATATTTCCTGGCACATGGTAGGCACTTAATAAGCTGATTGGCTATCTAACTGTTTGAAATCTATAGTCTTAATTAGTTGCCTAAAGTTCTGAAGGTTTGGTTTACTTGCCTAAGCCACATTCAGCAAGTATGTTTGTTTGTGTTTGTGTGTGTGTGTGTGTGTGTGTGTGTGTGTGTGTGTGTGTGTGTGTGCGTGCGCGCGCTCACTTTAGAACTTGAACCCAGCTCTTTCAGCAGTAAAATCATAGCAAATAGTCATGCCTTCTATGGCTTTTGCCATTGGTTTGAGCTAGTATCAGATGGGTCTATAAAGGACTGCCTAGGAACTAGTTGCATACGCACACATACACAAATTTTCCCTCAGAAATATTATGGCTGCCCCTCTAAAAGTCGCCACCCCCAAGTGATTTGGTTCATGAAACATAAACAGAAATTTATAGTTCACAGTTTTAACCCATTTCATTGCACCAGCAGAGATTAATACAGCAATGAATGCTGGGTAGGAAGGAGGAAAACACTCATTATTCTAGCAAAGACAGAATTGGAAACATAATATGCAAACCAGATGGGAAATTAATATATATATGTGTGTGTATATATATTGAAAATATGGTGTCAGCTTTTTTAGTATCAATCCTGCTATTCTTTTGCATGTCCCCAAAACTCCTGCCTAAAGCCTCAATTTTCTATCAATTTCGCCAGCAGATGCTTATCCATTTTCCACTTAAGGTTCCCCAGAGGTAATTCATTGTACTTTGGAAGCAAAGTTGTTTATATATATATATATATTGACTTGAACTGTGTCTCCCTATAATTTTCAGTTGATCTAAGATCTGAAGCTAGAAGTTTCTTTGACCAAACCTCCTCTTTTTGCTGATAAAGAATCGGAAGCTAAAAGGAGTTGTCACATGCCCAAGGTCACTTGCTAAGAACAAGCAATTTAATACAGGGTTCTTGTCTTCTGAGACCAAGATAAATAAACCTAAACCCTCTACTCCCTGTCAATTCTTCTAATACTTAGAGTGATTTTATGTCACCCCTGAAAACTTCTTTTTTCCAAAATAAATAGACAATACTTAGTTGCTTCTTTATTCCTTATATACCATAGTTTTGAAAGAGCCCCTTATCCTGATTCCTTCCCTGTGTCTGTACTCAATTAGCATGTCTCCTAATGTGTGTTCTGAATTCCCAGTCTCAGTACCAAAATGTTGTTGGGTGGTGGTGGTCACAGCCATGATCATGGCTTTCGTGGTTTTGTGGTGGTCATCGTGGACATGGTTTGGTAGTCATGGTTTTGTGGCCATGATGGTCATGGTGATGGTGGCTTGGGCCAATGACATCATGAGGTCACATAAGATGTGGTCTGTGTACAAATATCGTGGTATGATCATCTTCCTCTTTATGTTAACAGTAACTCACCTTTATAGAATGTTTTGAGGTCTATAAAACACTTTCCTCAAATGCACTCTGTAAGACCACTAACAGAAGTGTTTTCATCATTTTAGAGATGAGAAAGTAGAAGAGAGAAATTAAGTGACTCAGCCCATAGCCGGTGGCTGATAAGAGTCAGAAGCAGGCTTAAACATTTTAGCTACTACTACTTGACTTTTGTTTGAATTATGAATTCATATCAATTGAGCAAAATTTTATTAAAAGATCTGCCACTTTCAAGGCACTATGCTAAAAGCAGAGGTTAGAGATACATACATAGTCCCTATCCCTAAAGAACTTAGATTTTACATAATGATGTATATGTTCTGTGTGTGTGTGTATAAGATAATTTGAGGAAGGAGAGAGCCTTTTTAACCCTGAACTCTGGATTTTATGATAATCCCTATTAAATGTTACTTCATTAGATTTGAACCATAATTCTAACTTGTTGAGGTTTTTTAGGTTGAATCTTAGGTTGAATTTTGGGGGAATAAGGTGATTTATTTTTTGGATTCCAGTTTTGTCATGCAGTATATTAATTTTCCTTCCCAGACTTGTGCCAGCTGCAAATGATTTTTCCTTTTTTTGTCATCAACAACTTTGATAAGCATGTCTTCCATGCCTTCATCTGAATCATTCTAAAAAAATGTTGAACAAAAGCACAGGAAAAGTCTTGAAGCATTCCACTAGAGATCTTTCTTCAAATTAACATTGGTCAAGAATCTTTGGGTATAATTGTCCAACTAGTTCGAAATCCACCCAATTGTGTGCTTATTTGGTGCCAATTGTTGCATTTTGTTCATAAAAATAAACTATAATTAAAAGTGTGTGAGTAATTTTTATTTTTTAAGCAGAGAAAACTAGGGGAAAGATAATAAAAAGAAAAAAAATGGTAGAAAGAAGTTCCATCCCTTCTTTGTGCTTTTCCCTTCAAAATAATCCCATTTTTTAAATTTACTATTTGAACAGCAGCTTAACATGGTAGATAAAGTACTGCATTTGCAATCAGAAATTATGGGGGGTTTTGGTTCAGTGTCAGTTCTTTGACATCATTTGAGGTTTTCTTGGGAAAGCTACTGGAGTGGTTTGCCATTTCCTATTTCCGCTCATTTTACACATGAGGAAACTGAGGCAAACAGGTGGAAGTGATTTGCTCAAGGTCACACAGCTGGGAAGTGTCTGAAACCTGATTTGAACTCAAGATGAATCTCCCCAACTCCAGGTATAGCTTTCTATCCACTGTGCCACATAAATTCAAATCCTTCCTCTGACATTTACTAAGTTTTAATGATGAGGGGCAGCTAAGTGGTGCAGTGGTTAGAGGACCAGCCCTGAAGTCAGGAGGACCTGAGTTCAAATTTGGTCTCAGACACTTAACACTTCCTAGCTGTGTGACCCTGGGCAAGTCACTTAACCCCACTTGAAGTTTTAATGATGAGCAAGTCCTTTAAACTCTTAAAGCTTCAATTTATGCATCTCTAAAATGGGGATAATAATGCCAAACAATCCTACCTCACAGAATTCTTGTTAAACCCAAATAAAGGGATTCATATAAAACATTTTAAAGTATTATATAGATGTTGTTACTATTTTTGCCATACCTGTTTTATTGCCTTTTTTCAAAGTTTTTTTAAAATTCCTTTGGAATTGCCTTCAGTGCTTATAGTTTATTATTTTAAATATCCTCGATTCCGATACATCATTGTGTATTTAAGCTTGTTTTTGTGTGTGTGTGTGTGTGTGTTTGTTTGGTTGGGTTTTTTTTAATCTTTAAAAGGCATTTCAGGACAAACTTGGTAAACAGGTTAAAGAAGTATGTCTGTGGAGTGGTAAGACTCATTGTCTTGTGAGATGTAGAAAATAGTTCCAAATTCATACAACCAACTGAATTTTCAAGTTGGAAAGGTATTATACAATGACCAATTCTGATGGGCGTGACTCTTTCCAACAATGAGATGATTGAGACCAATTCCAATGATCTTTTGATGAAGAGAGCCAACTACACCCAGAGAGAACTTTGAGGACTGAATGTGGACCACAATATAACATTCACTCTTTTTATTGTTGTTTGCTTACATTCTGTTTTCTTACTCATTTCTTCCCTTTTTGATCTAATTTTTCTTATGCAGCAAGATAATTATATAAATATGTTTATATTTATTGGATTTAACATGTATTATATATATATTGGATTACTTGCCATCTAGGGGAGGGGGTAAGGGGAAAATTTGAAACACCACAAGAGTATACAAGGGTCAGTGTTGAAAAATTATCCATGCATATGTTTTAAAAATTAAAAGCTTAAAAAAAAAAGTTGGAAAGGAACTCTGAGACTCTATAGTCCAAACCATATCCAGAAGGAATCCCTACTCCAGCATACTCAACAAGCAGTCATTCAGCCTCTAGGAGAAACTTTTCAGCCATCCATCACACTTTTGGACAGTTCTAACCATTACCAAGTTGTTTGGTTTTTGTTTTGTTTTTTACATCCGGGCAATTAGCCTCTTTGAAACTTGCATGCACTCAATTCTGATGGACACGGCTCTCTTCAACAATGAAATGCTTCAAACCAGTTCCATTTGGTCAGTGAAGAAGGCCATATACACCCAGAGAGAGGGATATGAAATGTGGACCACAATATAACATTTTCATGCCCTGTATGGATGTTTGCTTGCATTGTATTTTCTTTCTCAGATTTTTTTTCTTGTAGACACGATTTTTCTTGCACAGCAAGATAAGTGTGGAAATATGCATACATATATTCGATTTGTCATTAACATAATAAACATGTAGTGGACTTCCTGTCATGGGGGGGGATTGAGGGGGAAAATTTGTAACAGAAAGCATTGTACGGGTCAATGTTGAAGAATTACCCATACATATGTTTTGCAATTAAAAAGTTTTAATAAAATGCATTTAAAAAAAAAAAAAGAAAGAAACTTGCATGCACTCCACCTGATTTTATGCTCAGAGGCCATACAGAACAAATCTAATCCCTTCTTCAAATGACAGCCCATCAAACACTTTATCAGCTATGATGCCCCCGCCTTGAGTCTTCTCTTCTTAAATTAGAATCACTTCCCATAACAGTTTGAATAATGGCTCTCTGTGAGTTCGTGGATATTTAAAAATGAAACTTGATCAGCTTCTTCTGCCCACTTCATTTCCTACATTTGGTAGCAAAGTCCTCTCCATGTGAGTGATTATGTGGTTATTAACTCAGCTTCCACACTAGAAAAAAGGAAAATGAGAGAACTCAGACATAAGATTTAGGGTCCAAATTATATTTGTAAAGGATATCTTTCACAGACAGCTGGAGAGGGCTACAGCTGTCCCCTAAATCCACATCAAGACTGGGGTAATAATGTGAGAGCTCTTTCAAAATATGCCTTCCTACCTTTTCCTTTCTGTGTGATTGAATGGATGGATGGGTAGATGGAGTCTTTTACAGGAAACCTTTCCCAATCCCCCCTCATTCTAACATCTTCCTCTGCTGAATATTTCCAATTATCCTGTGCATAGCTTGTTTGAACATAGTTATTTGCATGCTGTCTCTCCTCTTAGATTGTGAGAGCTTCAAAAGCCAAGATTTTTTGTCTTCCTACCCCAAGCCACGTAGCACAGTGCCCAGCACATAGTACGTGCTTAATAAAGATTTATTGATTGGTATGATGGGTGGATGAATGAAAAAAACATTTATTATACTCTTATTATGTACAAAGCACTATACTAAACTTTAAACATACAAAAAAAAGGAAGAAAGTCCCTGCTTTCAAAGAGTTCACATTCTAATAGAAAAGACAACATAAATTAAAAAGTCTCAACCACAAGCTAAAAAATATATCACCTTCTGATTTCAAACCATTTAACAGTGTCAAAGACTTGAGTGAGAATAACTTTCTTTAACAAATCTTCTGTAACTATGGGCTGTAGGACCTGCATCTCTATGGAGGTTGCTTCCAAGGATGACCATTCCGGGGACTGGGCTAGAAGCAGGATCAATATTCTGGGGGTACTGTCACCCCCAGGACTTTTGGGCTTACCTATCCATCATTAGTCATTACTGGTGTCAGTAATGAAAGTGTGCTCCTTCTTCCAAAATATTTGAGCCTATCAGTTATTGTTGTGAAACTCAGGCTGGAAGCAAGGCTGCCCTGCTACTTCTAAATCTCTTAGACTCTTTAGAGTCATCAGTCATCTCTGTCAGAGTGCAAAAAGAGGTAGTGAAAGTATCCAAACTATCCTAAAACATACTGCTTCCTGTTTTCCCTCCCAAGTGCCTTGGCTGGACTGCCTGTACCAGCAAGACTTTTCCTAAAGTCTCGTTTTTAATGTATGTTTGAGTAGTTCTCTCTCCCTTTGAAGAATTTCAGAAGGCACATTGGAGAAGAGTAAGCTATTATCTGCTACCTCAGCTTGCAGATTTACTATTTTGAGATCTTTAAATATCAGTAACTGGTTAAGGGGATTGAAAATATAGATTGGATTGTTTTTTAATTTACTCAAGGATGAATAATAGAGTTTGTATGTAGCTTTATGATAAGTGCTGTGGGGCTGTTTGGTCGACATTGGTCTATTGACATAATTGGAGAAACAAAGAAAGGATCTCAGCAAATTTTAGGGTAAAAGCAAAAGAAAACAAAAAGCAATTAAAATCACATAGGCAAATAGGACAGCAGAAAATTAATATGAGTAAGAGACTTCCCAGAGAACTGGGAATTCTGCCTCTAAATGGTGTGGTCCATACCAGGAAAATGACCTGGGATTGTCCTCTGAAGTGAAGATTAAAGGCCCCCTCAGGGAGGTCAGTTAACTTTTCCCAGGGGCATTCTACATAAGAATCTTCACCATAAGGGGTGGAAGTCTAGTATACGCACATTCTAACATGGAGAAAAAGAAAAAAATATATAGCCATGTCTAAACATGTCTATAGTTTCTAGTGAGAAAAACCAATTAATTTATATTCCCCCAAGGAATGATGGCATTTGCAGTTACAAAATTCTAAGCAGATATATTCCTAAACACATTATCTTTTTTAAAAGGGGGAGGGGGGAGTCATAAAAACCACAAAACAAATACCGTGAAATGGATTGTCTTAGTTTAATGAGACCTAGAATACTTCAGGATAAATATTCATCCCAGTCTTTTTAAGCAATCTTTATATAACGTGAACTCAAGGTCTTTCACTATGCTGGTTGCCCTTCTCCTGCCACTAATCATCTTATAAATGTCTTCTTTATATTGTGGTGGCCAATATTGAATATAATACTTCCAGGTGAGGTCTAGAAAAGATTGTACTTAATCTTATTGAATTTAATGTTATTAAATTCAGTCATTACTCTTTGATGAAGAAATCTTTCTGAATCTTAACTCTTTCACCCATTTTATTAGCTACCCCTTTGAGCTTTGGGTCTTCTACAAATGTGAAGCCCATGCCATCTGTGCCTTTATCCAGATCACCAATAAAAATGTTAAACAGTATAGGGTCAAGCCCTGTGCCATTTAATATCCCTTGGGTACTCAACTGGAGACTTCTTTCCATGTCAACATTGAATCTTTAACAATTACTCTTTGATTCCAGCCATTCAAAAACAGTTCTGAATCTCTCGTTGCATTATTACCTGATCCTTCTTTCAACATCATCTTCAAAAGAATACTGTGAGACATTTAATTGAAAGTTTTGCTAAAACTCTAAGTCAACTTTATTGATAGCAACCTTTTCATCCACTAGTTTAGTAACCCAGACAAAAAAAGAAATTCAATTAATCTGTAATTTCTTAGATGAAACCACACTGGTTCTTGGAATCTCTACTTCCCCTTCTATACATTTGCCAACCAGTCTCTTTAATAGTCCATTTTGGAATTTTCCTTGGAATCAAGGTCAAGGTCATTGGCCTCTAGATTGCAGGTTCCATTCTCTCCTTTTTTTCCTTAATTGTTTTAAAGAAAATTAGGAAATATTTGTTCCTCTCCAATATTGTGGTTGCTCTCTCCTTTTTATAATCTTCCAATGTACATTGATGATAAATCAGCAATCATATCTGCAACAGTAGTTCCAATAATGTTTTGAATAATGACAGCCTGGTCTGATTCTTTGTGTAGCTTGGTGAGCATCCAGTTGGGTCCCTTTTTCATACTGTCTTTAGGTCAATACATTAAAAATCTGTGATTATCTTAGTAAGAGAATCAGCTCATTGATAACATTTCCAGAGCCTGTCATAGAATAGCTCCTTAAATGCTTTAAATGAGAGAGAAACCTTAAAATGTCACCCATGATCACATTCCAGTGCCTAGAATTTGAAGCCAAGTCTTCGTGACTTTGCGACTATTCACTATGGCACACTGCTTCCTCTGTGTAATTTTTGACCAATCCAGACCTTTGTGATTGACTTCTGTTTTTAAGATTGACCACAATTTCTCCCATAGGGTCTTAAGTCACCAGTTACCCAAACTGTTGGATATCAGACTCGAGAGTTTCTACCCCCACATAAATAACAAGTATGCACACCCAGGAGTGTATGTTTGTGTTGTAACCAGTAATCTTTACAGGGTAAGAACAGTTTCTTGTGCCTTATACAACTTGTCTCATCACTTTAAAATCATAACTTAGAATATTAAAATTTAATGCAGATATCTGTGCTGCACAAACCACAGAGGGAGAGATTTCTTCAGGTTTTACAGATATATTATATATTCTAACCTTTCTAACTTCTTTTCATAGCTCTCCTTAGATATTTCAAAATTTCATTTAGTGGGAGGTATTGAAACCTTAGAACAATGTCAAAAAGGTACTTTCTTGAACTTAAAACTATATTTTATTAAGCTTTTTATAAAAAAAAATTTTGGAAATACTTATAGCAAGAGACTTTGTGGTAGCAAAAAACTAGAAGCAATCAGGAGGGGAAGGACTGAACAAATTTTGGTATACTGTGTCAAAAGAAATAAAGAACATTACAAATTCAGACAAATATGGAAAGACTTGTAGAAATGAACAGAACAAGGGAACAATATATGCAGTGACCAACTATTATGAGAGGAAACAAGTTGAAAAGACCTCAGAATTCTGACCAAAGCATCAATTGGCCACAGCTTGAAAATTGATGACTAACATACCTCTTAGCAAAGAGGTGAAAGACTAGAAATACAACGTGAGTCATCAATTCAGGGAGCATGTAAGTGGGTGCTGTGTGCCATGTACTGTACTAAGCTCTGGGGAATTCAGAAAAAAGGCAAAAGACAGTTTCAGTTCTCAAGGGGCCATCCCATTGTCTAAGGGAAGAAAAAATATAAGAAAAGACTATGTACAAACAATAGATATATGTGTTTATGTGTGTCTGTATATACATATATACACACATTTGTATTATAAAGTACACAGTATATAAAAAGTGCAAAAATTATATTTTAATAGGTCCTTTTTTTCTCTAATTAGTAAATGGTTTGAGGGGATTATATTTTACAAAGGGACTTACTTGGGTACTTATGAGAAAATACCCTTTGTGCCCAAATAAAATTTAGGGTTAAGAGATGAATCACCAAATACAGTTGTTGAACCGGTGCTTTGTTTTGTTTTGTTTTGTTTTGTTTTGTTTTGTTTTGTTTTGTTTTGTTTTGTTTTTCTATCTATCAAGAACTCCTGAATGAGGAAAGTCCCTTTGACAGTACAGGTTGCTGCTCTGCAATTTAGAATCTAAGAGAGTTAGTTCTCTGTATCACTGAGACTTGCTCAGACTCAGAACTTCTGTGTCAGAGACCAAACTGGAATCCAGCCCATCTAAAGTCAAGGCCTGCTCTCCGACCACTACCATATAGCTCCGTCTCGTAACAATAGATTTTTTCAGAATTAAAAGTAAAATGCTTCAGAGCCAAAGGATAAAAAAGCAAATATGAATATGACTATTCTAAGTTTATACTCTTTAATCATGGAGAGAAAGAATAGAAAAATAAAAACAACAACAACAAAAAATCAGGTATCCCCTCCCTTCAGACCATGATCTGGGGAAATGCGTATTGGTATCCCATAGGCGTTTCTACCAGCATGTGTCACTAGGCACATCCACAGAAGGCACTCAGCAGATACTTGCTGGCCCGTTGATTTTGTGGAAGTACAAAAGAATCTTTGTATTTGCTATTTCTTAACATCTTAGAAAGTGGCAGCTTGCCAAAGATAACATTTCACCTGATCCTCTGTGATAATGTCCTCAACCTTTTTTTTTACATGTATTCTTGCTTTAACTAGAACATATATGGTGTTTTTTTTCCTATTCTGTATGCAAGCCAGAGGCATTCTGTACATGTTAAATTATAATAATTATAACATAGGCTGCAGCTGCAGTCATGGTGCCATAGTACAAAAATGACCCTGAGAAGATTTAATAGATAACAGAAGTTAGACTCTTCCAAATACTGTTTCTAGAAAGACCCAGGTTTTTCTCTGCTCAGAGAGTCCCACAGAAAATTTAGAGCCAGCTCCTTTAGAAAAGGAGTGAAGAATGGAAACCAATCTTTTGTAGGAAACCTCACCAGCCTACAAAAGGAAGTTGATGCATGTGAGTGTATTCATATATTTGTGTGATAGTGATTCATATAATCATCAGCTATTATCACCTAAAGGTCCCTTGGAGATCTAACTAACTCATTTTGCAAATGAGGAAACTGAATCCCCCAGAGAAAGAAAAATATCATGCCAACAAATCAAGCAGGTCAGTTTTCCCATAATAACTGATAAACCACAAGGAAATTCAGTTCTATTCAATGAACATTTTAAAATTTTATTTTCTTTCCTTCAGATAAAATGAGCATTTTCATATACAAAGTAGAACAGAAAAGGAGGATTGTTTATGAAACAATCTCTTGAATGCAGCTTACTTTTTCCTTTCAATCATATAACTTAAGGTAGACTCCCAAACATTTTATATTATCTATAGTTATTTTAAATGAAATTTCTTTTTGTATCACTTGCTGCCGGATTTTGTTGGCGACATATAAAAATGCTGATGATTTATGTGGATTTGTTTTGTCTCCTACAATTTCTGCTAAAGTTGTGAATTGTTTCTAATAGTTTTTTAATCAGTTCTCTAGGATTTTCTAAGTACACCATCATATCATCTGCAAAGAGTGATAATTTGGTTTCTTCATTACCTACTCTAAATTCCTTTAATTTGTTTTTTTTTCTTTTATTGCTAAAGATAACATTTCTAATACAGTATTGAATAGTAATGGTGATAGTGGGCAACCTTGTTTCACCCCGATCTTATTGGGAATAGTTCTAGTTTATCTCCATTACATATGATTCTTGCTGGTGGTTTTAAATAGATGCCACTGATCATTTTAAGGAAAATTCCATTTATTCCTGTACTCTCTGGTGTTTTTAATAGGAATGAGTATTGGATTTTGTCAAATGCTTTTTCTGCATCTATTGAGATAATCATATGATTTTGTTAGTTTGCTTATTGATATAGTCAATTGATATAGTTTTCCTAATATTGAACCAGCTCTGCATTCCTAGTATAAATCCTATTTGGACATGGTGTATTTTCCTGGGGATAGTTTGCTGTAATCTTTTTATTAATATTTTATTTAAGATTTTTGCATCAATATTCAGTAGGAAAATTGGTCTATAATTTTCTTTTTTTGTTTTGACCCTATTTGGTTTAGGTATCAGTACCATATCTATGTTGTAAAAAGAATTTGGTAGGACTCCTTTCCCTCTTTTTCCAAATAGTTTGCTTAGTATTGGAATTAAATGTTCTTTAAATGTTTGGTAGAATTCATATGTAAATCCATCTGGCCCTGAAGATTTTTTCTTCAGAAGTTGATTAATAGCTTATTCTAAAATTTCTTTTTCTAAAATGGGACTATTTAAGTAACTTATTTCCTCTTCTTTTAACCTGGGCAATCTATATTTTTGTAAGTATTCATCCACTTCACTTATTACTATATTTATGGGCATATAGTTGGGCAAAATAGTTTCTAATTACTGCTGTAATTTTGTCTTCATTGAAGTTCACTCTTTTCATTTTTGATATGAACAATTTGATTTTTTCTTTCTTTTTTTCTAACCTAAAAATATTAACTAAAAATGTATTTATTTTCTTGTTTTTTTCATAGAACCAACTCTAGTTTTGTTTATTAGTTCAATAGTTTTCTTACTTTCAGTTTTATTAATGTCTCCTTTAAGTTTTAGAATTTCAAATTTGGCATTTAATTAGGGATTTGTATATGGTAACTTCAATATGCAACTTTTTAATTTTTCAGTTATTATTTTCTGTACTTCCTGTCACCACTCATTTAGAAGAAAAAAAAACTTATAATATGTTCATATTAAAATAAAACAAACAAAATTACCAAATTATGCATGTCTAAAAAGTATATCTATAGCATCCTATATGTCAGGAGGTAGGAAAGAGATTAGCATTAGTCTCCTGGAATCATGAGAGTAGTCAATGCATTGGTCAGACTTTCAAATTTTTTTGTCTATTGTATTCATTTTCTCTTAGTTGTTATACTTTATTCTATGTCTGTTGAAGATACATGTTGAAGTATCATTTTGTAAACTGTTATCATTATCTGAGCTTCTTTTAGCTTAAACAACATGTCTATTTCATCTGTTCTCTTCCCTGCCTGTTTTTGTTTGTTTGTTTCAGTGACTCTCTTTTCTTTTTTCTCTTTCTTTTGGCAACCCCGTTAGTCGATCTTACATACTCCAACCTCCCCACTCCTCACTGAAAAAAAGGGGGAAAAAAAACTTCTCCACAAACATTTCTTGGAGTTGTTTTACATGCAAAGCACTTTGTGCCTAATGTCATTGGGAATATAAAGCAAAAGAGGAAACAGTCTGTGAACTCATTTCATAAAAACAGTAACAAAAAATCAAGTGAAACTGATTTTATGAAAATCCATTGCAAGTACAAAGTTCCATGGAAGCATATTTAAGTAGTATTTCCTGGGTTTGTGCATTTAGCAACTATATAGTAATCAATGAGCATTTATTAAGTACTTACTATATGCCAAAGTCAGTCCTAGGTACTGGGGCTAGGAAAGGGATAAGCATTATTAAGCATATTCTATATGCCAGGCACTATGTTAAGTGTTTTACAGATATCTCATCTGATCATCACCAACTACCCTGGGAAGGAAGTACTATTGTTATCCACATTTTTTTGGTTGTTATTCAGTCATGACCAACTTTTTGTGACCCCATTTGGGGTTTTCTTGACAAAGATACTGAAATGATTTGCCATTTCCTTTTCTAGCTAATTTTATAAATGAGGAACTGAGGCAAATATGGTTATATGATTTCCCCAAGGTCACACAACTAATAAGTGACTGAAGCTGGATTTGAATATAGTTCTTCCTGACTGGTCCCCCGGCTGTGTCCAGTTCTCTACTTAACTGCCCTACACACGATGTGAAAGATTTCACAGACCAAAGAAAAGAATTGATCATTCATTCTAGAGGCAATAGGGATCTACTAAAGTTAATTGAGTAATACCACTTCAAGCAGCTTTATGGAGGTTTAATTGGAGAGGGATCTGTTAGGCTTTTGGAACAGTGTTAGTGAGAAGTGATAAGGGCCTGAATCTAGGGTGTATGAGTGGCAAAATCAACAAGACTTAGCAACTGAATATACAGGCTAAGTGAGAGAATTTTGAGCTGTCAAGGACACTAACTGAGGTCGCAAGCTTGGTGATTGGAAGTTAGCATCCTCAAATGAACCACCAGGAGGAGCCCTTACTTAGGCCTTAGGAGCATCATGGTCTTGCTACAGTATCATCCTCCAGTGAGACAGGGTAATCCTGCTCTCCCTTCCCTTCTGGGACTTGGGCTTTTGAAATCACTTTCTAGGTACAGCCACAGCTTTCCTCTCCCCACCTCCCCATCTCCCACAAGCAGGTTTCCTTTTCAAACTCATTATTACTTTCCCAAAAGGAACCAAAAAAGAACAGAGGGCCTATTGTTTGGTCTCAAGCACTTTTGCACAGATTATGGAATCTAACACCAATATGTGTGTGCATATAAGGAATAAAGGAATAAAAAGGAAATTAAAAGATCCTACACTGGCATCCGGAGAATTTTCTTCTCCCTGGAAAAAGAAAATGAAGAGAAAGGAAGATGAGAAACTTATTATCTTGTTCTCCCTGCTCTTGCATCGGTCTATGGTATAAGTTACTTCCTCCTCCATAGGCTCACTCTTGTTATGGTCCCACAGCAGCTCATTAATCTTTCCTAACTCACCCTGGCAAATCAAGTGCTTTTTCCATTGCAGCTGATCACAATGGCTCTTCCCAGTTCTGGCTTCCTCCCTCTTTCCCACAAGTCTTTTCAGCCTCAGGGTCAAAAGTAAGACCCCAAACTTACAAAACCCTTCATCCAAGGTGTTCCAAGTGTAATGCCTTTGTGGGCTGGCCCAAAAGATGGGGCATATTAGAAAGTTCAGAAGAAATGAGTAGATTTGGAAAAGCAAAGAGACTGAATTGGGTTCAATGTATTGAATATGAGCTGCCTTTGGGACCCTGGGCTTGAGACAGGACAGATAATATGGGACTAGGGTATGAAAGAAAGACTAGAGCTGGCTATAGAGATCTAGGAGCCATGAATTTAATAGACTTAGAACTGAAAGAGAGCTCTACTGGAGATCCTTGAGTCCAGTCCTCTCTTTTTTTTATAGCTGGTGAAACTATGACCCAGAATGTTAGGTGACTGGTCCCAGGATTATGCAGATTACAGATGTCAAAGCTAAGGTCCTCTGACTTCAAATTGTTCCCTTTTACCACTTTCTTTGTGACCAGAATCGCTTTATTTTAAGCAGTTTGCACAGTTTGGAAACATTTGTAGTGGGACCACCTCAATAAATGCTCATACTTAACTTATCATTTCAAGCTAAATTTTCTCCCTTTGTTACTGTTGTTCAGTTGTGTCCATGGACTTCATAATTCCATGGATTATATTGTCTATGGGGTTTTCTTGGCAAAGGTACTGGAGAGATGTGTGTCATAGGCACTTGTCCAGTTAGTAAGTGTCTAAAGATAAATTTTAATTTGGGTCTTCCTGACTAGGCTCAGTGCTCTCTCCATTGATCCATCTGGCTGACCCTAAATTAAATTAACTTTAATTGCTGGGGGAGGGAGGTATATCAGAATCTGTGATTGAATGTGGAAGAAGCTTCAAGCCAGGATGCTTAAAACACCCCTCCAGAAGATTTCAAAGCACATTTCCCAGTTTTTTAGGAACAGAGAAAGAGCATGAGAAAGTATAAGCCCCAAGTCATAGGCTCATGAGATCCTAAATTTAGAGCTGCAAGGAACTGTAAAGCCCGTGTAGTTTAATTTTCTTATCTTAAAAATGAGGAATTGTCCCAAGATCACACAGAGTTGTGTCAGAGGTGAGTGATCATGATAATTAAACTCAAAGAAGCTGAATAGGTTATTTAGAGAGAAGGGAGACTTATATTGCCAGATTCCTGGTATCCTTTGTTTAAGGTCCTATCTCCCTTTAGGGAGAAAAAATATCAAATGTAGTAAATTGTGTTTATTGTTAAACAGTTTATCAAAAATAAAATTAGTCCACAGGAGCTCCTTTCCCATTGGCTGGTAGGGTAATAAAAAGATGGGGGCAATACTGTAGAAAGCATTTGGTCCCATAACATAAGGGTAACAAGCAAGATACTAAACTGATTCAGGCTTCAAAATTTCCCATTATGTATTGTAATAGTGACTATTCAGTCCCTACAATGGGAAGGACTGTTCTGTTATCCAATACTAAATGTTAAGGAATTGGACAGGAGTATCTCATCATTGCCATTGACTCAAGCCTCCATTGGTTATGTTCCCTCAGTTTTAAGGGTCCAAATACCCCAGTTTTATTGAATCACCTAATAGTCAGATAGGATTTTGTGAAGGAATATTTACCTCAAAGATATAGCTAGAGTAAAAACAAACATTTGCATACCCCTCAAAAAAAAAAAAAAACCCAAGGGTTGTAATCCTTCCTGTTTCCCCCAGGAGAGAGGAAGATTGGATGCTAGGTTTCCACTATGAATGAATCACAAATACCCTTTAGAGGCATTAATTCTGGGCATGGGCCCCTAACAAAATTGTATTTCTAATGTCTAGAAACAGAAATTCAACTTTCTTGTACTTGCAGAAAGGAAAGTTTTTAAGTCTATGTTGAATAGAAATAAAATTATTTGAATTCTGTTTCCTGACTCCTCAGAGCTTAGTTGTTAGCCTTCCTCCAAATTTCATACTTTTGTGTTGATTTTAGAATCAATTACTCTGTGAGATGTCAAGATCAGCAGATCAAGGGCCATATAATACAGTACCAAGGACAGTGGAAATGTACTAAAGGAAATGTCAAGTCAAATTAAATACTTAGTACTTAATTTATTTAGTACTTATTGTATACCAAGCACCATACTAAGCAAGAGAGATATAAAAAAGAGCAAAAAAGAAAGTCCCCAGCCTCAAGAAAGTTAACTACTAAAACTAAACAACCTATAAATAAATAATTAGGCACATACAAAACATTTTCTTGCAGTAGATTGAAGGCACCCTGAGAATGAAAGGCATTAGCATTTTGGGGGAAGTGGGGGAGGGAGAAGGGGAAAGACCTCCTGCCCTGAATCTTGAGGGAAATAAAGAAAACTGGAGGTGTAGAACAGAAGCAGAATGTAGGACACTGGATGCTGTGACATAGGAGTGGAACAAGATCATCATGTTTGAGTTGCTACAAGTAGGTCAGAGCGTTTCTAGAACATAGACACTAAAGGAGAGTCAAGTATAAGAAAGCTGGAAAGGTAGGTAAGGGGCTTTATAAAGAGCTTTAAAGGTCAGAGAAGTTGACATTTAGTCTTAAAGGAATATGATAGTCACTGGGGATAAAATAAAACAAGGAGTCCCTGTCTTCTAGGCAAGTTACAAGTGTTTACATGGCAAGGACCACTGGGAGGTGCAGTGGTGAAGAGATTCTGAGTTCAAATCTGGCCTCAGACACTTCCTAGTTGTGTTAACTCCAAGCAAGTCATTTAGCCCTTCTTGCCTCAGTTTCCTCATCTATAAAATAGTCTGGAGAAAGAAACAGCAAACTACCCCAGTGTCTTTGCCAAGCAAACCCCAAATGGGGTCATAAGGAGTCAGGTACAACTAAAACATCAGAACACATGGTTAAAGGCTATATACCATGGAGACTGAATGTAAATCAACATATACCATGTTCACTTTGTTTTTCTTTTTCTTGTTTTGTTTTTTTTTTTTTTTCCCTCTCATGGGTACTCCCTTTTGTTCTGATTTTTCTCTACCTTCAAGGAATTTACAGTCCAGGGGAGAAAATGAGAAAGAGATATAATAAATAGGTACAGGTAGAAACTATAAGACAACTTTGCTGAGACAGACCCAAAGGGCTCAAGACAATTTTCCCACTTCTATGTCTCCATCTGGGAAGTCTGGGAGAAGCAAAAAATCTATGCACAGTGCTCTTCCCACGTCACGGGATATTCATAGAATCATAATAATAAAGTGACACTTTTTACAATCACAAAAAGATTAGTAGATGCCTGTATACTAGAGAATAGCTAAACAAATGGTTATGTGTGGATGTTGTGGAATATTAGTGCATTGTAAGAATCAAGGAAGAACAACAGAGAAAAACAGAAAGATTTACATAAAGTGATACAAAATAAGGAAAGCAGAACCAGGAAAACAAAACACAAAATAACTATAACAGTATCTATGGAAAGAACAACTAGACAATCAAAATTGAATGCTGGAAAATTAAAATGACTAAGGGTGGCCCCAAAGAAGGGAGAAGAGAAGGCACCTGCCCCACTGTTTTATAGACACAGGGTAGGATGGAGTGTTACAAATAACATCTCAGAGTGTTTTTGCTTTCACACAGAGTAGGATGGAACATTACAGATAATATCCAATAGTTTGATGTTTTCATTGTTAGTTTTGCTAATTTATTTTTTTTTATTATTTAGTATAAAGAATGGCTCTCTGAATAGTAAAGAAAAAGATACATTGGTAAATGTTGATAGAGTTAAGAATAAATGAAGGAAATTAAATTTTAATTTGCAAAAAAATAGAATAACCCTCTCCCAGCAGTGAGAATGATGCATAGTATTAAGGAAAGTCACTCATGTTTTTGTTGTTGTTTAGTCATTTCAGTTGTATCTGATGAATTGTGACCCCCTCTGGGGGTTTTCTTGGCAGAGACACTGCAGTAGCTCATTTTACATGTGAGGAAACAGAGACAAACAGGGTTAAATGACTTGCCCAGCAAGGGCAAGTCTCAAATGGGTACAAATAATTTGTATCCATGGACATATACATACTCTGGAATGCAATGTGTATATGTGTGTTACTACTTTCGAATCTGCTCCTTCCCCACCCAGATTCTTGTTCCAAATGGAACATTTTCCCCAGAGAAACAATGCATCATGAACCTGGAAGCACCCCTAATTTTAAAGACAATCTGACAGAAGCCATCTTCCTCCCCCATTAGCTATCTCCAGAGAGAGGAATAAGCAGAGGGAGGTTCTCCTCATGCTGATTTCTGGGGCTGTGAGGATAATTTTAGTGTAGCTTAAAGTCTCATCAGCAGCCTTACCTCCTTACCTAGATCTGGGTACTCTCTCTTAGCTTTTTACGTTAAAATAGAGACATAGACACAAAGTTTGAGAACGATGGAAACAGGTTTAATATCAGTATTTTATTCTGACATCCATTCTACCATGTGCAATACATTATGTCTGGTACTGAGACAAATGAGACACAGTCCCTTTCCTCAAGGCAAAGAGTATTAATTGGCAAGAGCTCTAGATTTGAGTTAGAAGACCTGGGTTTGATTATTGCCCCTACCACCAGCTACATGATCTTGGGAAAGTAACTTTACTTCTCTCTCTCTCTCTCTTTTTTTTTTTTAATTAAAGCTTTTTATTTGTATAACATATGTATGGGTAGTTCCTCAGCATTGATCTTTACAAAGCTCCCCTCCCCTCCCCTAAATGGCAGGAAGTCCACTACATGTTAATAATGATAAAATACTTGACAAGTTGTTTTGCAAGAAAAATCCTATCTACAAGAAAAAAAAAATCAGAGAAAGGAAACACAATGCAAGCAAACATCATAGTAACTTTACTTCTAAGCCTTATTGAAACAAAGGGGACAGATTCAGTGACCTCTGTGATCCTACTAGATTTAAGATCATTGATTGATTGATATATTTAGAGCTATGGATCTCAAAGACTATTCCAAACCCATTCAACAGATGAGGAAACTGAGAGCCAAGGAAGTTGTTATGTGCCCAAAGTTAAAAAGAGAAATAGCCATCACAGATAATATTTGAACCCAAGACTTCCCATTTTAAATCCATTATACTGTCATTTTCACAGCATGGGTGGCACTTTGGATAAAGTGAAATCTATCATTACTCTTATTCAAATCTCCTATTCCAATAATGATGAATAAGCATTTATTAAATGTCTGCTGTGTTACAAGGATTTGTGCTAGACAACAGGAATACTAAGATAAAAATGAAACAATTTCTTTCCCCAGGAAGGCAGTACAGGTAGGAAAATCACAGAAGACTTAATATAGAAAGTAATCCATGCTTTGAAGAAAATTAGGAATTCTAAGATTTGGAGGTGAAAAATGAGTACATTTCATGTATGAGGAACAGACTAGACAAAGATGAAGTCAAATAGAAGTTTATTAATAAAATTACAGACTTATCCCATTACTAATAGAAAGAACAGAACATTAGAGATTTTCCTTATTGCATCAGTGTTTCATACAAGCTCAATTTTGTCAGATCTGCTTCTTTTACTCTCCTCTAACCTCAAGTGAATAATCCAAGTTTAAGCCATAATCTGACCATGTTTAGCTATTTAAATATTTGCTTTGACACAATCCCATAAACACATATTTAACCTAGTGTTATAAACTATATGCAACAGGAATTCTTAAAGCAATCCAACTCATTCCATGTGTCTGGAAATTTTGTGAAAATTTTGTCTTTTGGAAAATAAATCTAAAGAAAAACTAGTACCCAGCCCCCTTTACTATAAATGAGCTGAGAATCCTTGTGGCCAGCCAATAATATAATTCTATTCTCAAAGGAAAGAACTATCTTTATTTTCTCTTTTTCTTGGTTCACTAATAATCTGTTCCTTTTTGCAAGTAACAGACAGAAGTCTGGATTTGGAGTTAGAGGGTCTGAATTCAAACTTGGATGAATTACTTAATGCCTCACTTACCTCCTCTACAATAAGTTGCTGTTATAGCTGTTTGTCCTTTGTTCTCAAAGAGGACTAATGACCTCAGAAGGGCAGTGTCCAATTGGATGTCAGTGAGGCAGAGGAATACAAAGTCCAGCCTCGTTCTCTTCCAGAGGCATCAAAGTCCAGTGGTCAGAAATAAATCCAGGAACTCTGCCCAAAGGGCTGTCAAACTGTGCATACCCCTGGATCTAGCAGTGTCTCTACTGGAGCTGTATCCCAAAGCACATCTCACATGTACAAAAATGTTTGTGGCAGCCCTTTTTGTAGTGGCTAGAAACTGGAAACTGAATGGATGCCATCAGCTGGAGAATGGCTGAATAAATTATGGTATATGAATGTTATGGAATATTATTGTTCTGTAAGAAACGACCAGCAGGATGATTTCAGAGAGGCCTGGAAAGACCTATGTGAACTGATGCTGAGTGAAATGAGCAGAACTAGGAGATCATTATACACAATAACAAAACTATATGATAATCAATTCTGATGGACATGGCTCTCTTCAACAATGAGATGATTCAAGCTAGTTCCAATTGTTCAGGGATAAAGAAAGCCATATATACCCAGAGAGAGAACTGTGGGAGCGTGGACCACAACAGAGTATTTTTACCTTTTTTGTTGTTTGCTTGTTTTTTTCTTTCTCATTTTTTCTCCTTTTGATCTGATTTTTCTTGTGTAGCATGACGTTTGTGGAAATATGAATAGAAGAATTGCACATGTTTAACATATATTGTATTACTTGCCATCTAGAAGAGGGGGGAGGAGAAGGGAGGGAAAAATTTTGAAATAAAAGGTTTTGCAAGGGTGAATGTTGAAAATTATCCATACACATATTTTGAAAATAAAAAAGTTTTGAGAGAGACAAAGACAGAGAGAGAGAAGTCCAGGAATGTGGTAGATGATCACAGCGCCTGTTTCAGCTGCCTTCATGGCTGATGGAACAAATTGTTCTCACCTCTCCACTCTGCTGGGGGAGTCCTCCTATGCTTGGGATAGATACCCCCTTACTCACCTACAAGCCCATTGCTTGTCCTTGGCCTGCTATAGCCCATCTACCAAGAGTTTTACCATCCTTACCTCAAACACAGGTGGTAGTCTTCCTGAATGCTCCATACATTCCATATGAAGGTACAAGTTCACAGTGTTTCCACCTGTTGGGTAATATTACAAGAAAACTTGATGTTAGTCTTGCTTTTGGGGAGAATGAGTATGAGGAGTTATGGGTAAGGAAGGTGTATGTTTGGTTGTAAGGAACCAAGGAGGAAGGTATTTGGAGATGGCCTAGAAAGAGTGCATTATTCCCCTAAAGTAGTGAATTTCAGATGGAGAATATTCTATTACTTTGGTTTCCTTTCCTTAATAGAACCCATCTGAAATGGGGAAGAGGGAGGGTCTTGTTCCTGTCTTGGTAGTTAAGTCTCTCATTCTGATCTGGCTGTAAGGGGGGAGGAGTCATTACAGGATTAAGGGGAGAGGACTTGCAGAAAATACTGATTTTTGTCACCAGGAACCCGTGTCATGCTCCTTTGGGGGCCATAATTACAAATTGACCTTTTTATGGTGCTTTAAGGTCCACAAATTGCTTTACGTGCATAATTTGCAATATCCTTGTGAGATTGATCCTACCATATTGTTATCCCTGTTTTAGAGGTGAAAAAATGAGGCTCAGAGAGATTAAGGGCTTATCCACAGTCACATAGCTGGTGTCAGACACCCCAGCCTGCTGAAAAGTCTAGCATGCTAACTTTTGGTCCCCATAGGCAAGTCTAAACAAAATGAAAATAATAGGGGAATATACCACTTTCAAAATAGGCATCTATATTTCTAAAGTAACTGTATTTTGCCCTGAAGTTAAGCCTTTTATGCTTTTTTTCCCTCCTGCTTTCTAGATTTGCCCTTTCGTTTTTCCACACACCCCCCTCCCAGTTGTAAGGGCAAGTACAGCTGGCACCATAGTGCACAGAGAGCTGGGCTTGGAGTCAGGGACTCTGAGCGTCCTGAGTTCAAATCTGGCCTCAAACACTTCCTAGCTGGACCAGTCCCTTTACCCCCTTATCTGTAAAATGAGCCAGAGAAGGAAGTAAAACAAACAAGTGCAAACCACTCCAGAATCTTTGCCAATAAAACCTCAGGTAGGGTCACAGAAAGCTGGACATGACTAAAAATGACTGAACAACAACCAAAACAAAAACAAAACCCAAGTTGTAAATACTGATTTTGAAGCAATGACTTTTTAGTACATAAAATCTTTTTAATAACAATAGCTCATATCAACACAGTTCTTTGAAGTCCTGGGCTTTACATAGACTGTTTTATTTGATCCTTACAACAACTTTGTGCAGGAGGTGCCTTATTATTATTCCCATTTTACCAGTTAGAAATGTGAGGCAGGTAAAGTAACTCTCCCACATCTCTAATAAATGCTCGAGGCCAGATTTCAGCATAAATTTCTAAGTCAGTTGTAACCAGTTTTTGCTGTGTTTGGGTTTGTTTGTTTGTTTTAAGTTGGTTAAGTTCAGTTCTTTGAAGTGATTATAAGTAAATACTATTTCTCGAAGGTGAGGTTGTTATAGACAAATAGGAATACCAAACAGAGGTTTTGAAATGGTGAAATAAAGCTGTGGCTTTAATCTCGATTTCCTTAAAAAGCTGTGGGTTGGGTTGGGAGGAGGGGAAGGAGAGGAATGTCTTTTTCCTCTCTTTATTATCCTACCCTCTCCTAATTCAAGAATTGGAATAATTAGACAGGAAGATACCAAGATGAACTGCAGAGATTTACTTGAACTGGGGGAAACTAAAGCTGACATCCTTACAAACTGCTTTGGTATTAAGCTTCCAAGGAATAAAATGGTGGGCACATGGAGTGTTTGTTGCTTTCCTCACCTTTACAAATCCTTTTATATCCCCATAAGCAGTACTAGAGAAGGTTGAAGCTAGCCCAGAGAAGATAGTCAAAACCATAAAAGATTTCCTACATTTTGGGGTTTTCTTTTGTTTTGGTTTGGTTTGGTTTGGTTTTTTGTTTTTCTATTTTTAAAATAGCAAAGACAGACCAATGAGACGAACCCAGAGCTCTCTCTGCCTCCTTCCCATGTTTGACTTCTAATCCTCATCCCTTGACTTCCATAGAAATAATCCAATTTAGAGCCTTTACTCGGGATTTCTTCTCAGGGCAGCAAATAATTTTCCACTGGCCCTGCACAGGTGTTCCCAAGCCTCTGATTCATTCTGTTATTTTCTGTTGTTCAGAGAACCTTTTCCTTGATACAGAAGGAAAAAATAAAATAGAAGTACTTCTGCCTTCTGGTTTTGTATAATCATGTTTATCACCTCTCCTTTGCTGAGTGGATTTTGGAAACGTTATCTTTTTAGACACAGACCACCTGATCTGCCCTTTGAGCTCCCTTATCTCCCATCCCTGTCCTCCGGGGATATATAAGCATTGTACCCCTCACATCAGTTAGGTGGCTCAGGACAAATGAGTTCTACCTCAGACACATAATAGCCGTCATCCTAAAGAAGTCACAAATTTGTTCAGTCTCAGTTTTCTCCTCTTTAAAATGGGGTAATACTAGCAACTGCCTTATGAGACTCGACTGAGATAATGTGTGTAAAGTGCTTTGTAAACGTTACGTATAGCTCTATACAAATACTAGCTATCATTATAACTATTAGCCTCAAAGAGTGAACAAAAAATGATTACTGTGTGTGGATTCTTTTAACAGGATCATAATCATTGACACCAGAAGACAATTTCTTTGCTTTCTATTGCATAAATATTATATGCAAGTATTTTAAGTCATTTCATCATGAAAAGAGGTGATTTAACAAAACTATTATGCTGTATTCTTCATGAAATATGCATTAAGCAATTACGTCTAAAAGGGAGAGGCAAAGGCCAGGCACAGTGCTGCAGGCAATGTGCCCCAGCAGCTGCAAGGATGTGTGATGTATTATTAAATACCTTGATTATTATGAGAGGATGGTCCTTGTTATTAGGCCCCATCCAGCAAGGAGCTTTTGATAATCTCCAGGATCAGAAATTACTTTTTGTTATGATAATTAAATATCTGAGCATAGGTATGGATTGTATCATGTATCATTTGAGAGCACAACCACATTAATTAGTCAGGTCACCCACCAGGGAAAGCCCTATAATTGTGACTTTGCTTCTTCAATATGTTCTATCAAAGGAGAAGAAAATGGCACAGGATCTTGCCTCATGTCTGGAAAAATAGCTTTCAGCACTGGCTTGTCAGGCGTCACCTTGGATTGCCAGGGGTCTTCCACAATCCTGTTGCAGCATGTGCAAGGACAGGACATGGGACCCTCTTCCTCCCCTCAGCTGACTTAAGTCCCTGGGACTTGGATGCATGTTAACAAATTTTTGAGTTGCCCTTATGTTTGGAGTCTCAACCAAAAGAGCATTTCAGGGAGAAAATATTATTTCCCCAACCAGTCTCTGTCCAAGAAATTTTCCTATCTGACCTCACTTTGTTCAGCTTAAATGAGATGTAGCCTTTCTACCAAAAAAGGGCTAGATTTAAAATCAGGGACCTATATCTTGAGTCTTGGCTCTTCCTGGGGAAAATAACTTAATGTCTCCAGGCCTCATTTTCCTGATCTGTAAGTTGGGGAGGGCTTTATAGGATGTTTGGACCACTGATCTCTCTAAAGCCCCATCTAATAAACAATCCTAGATTCTTTGGGGAAAGACTGAGTACAGTGGGTGAAAGGATGTAAAATGAGTAGCTCATCTTGTTTGAGCGGGGAGCTTTAGAGGGGCAGCATGGTCCAGTGGAAAGGACACTAGATGCAAAGTCAGAATTCTGCCCCAGTGACTCACGTTGTTGTGGAAGGGAGCCTGGGTTCTAAAAGTCTAGAAGCAGAAATCTGGGCAGGTTCTACCATGCAGGAAAGTCTGGTGACAGACTATATCTGCTTTCCTAGGACTCAGTAAGATCTTCAAATTGCCACCGTGTACTTTAATATTAAAGACCTCTGTACAAAAGTGAACATAGAAAAGAATTGGAAAAAATAGGTAGATTGGGGGGAGGGTGAAACATGACTTGACATTAGGAAAGACTACACAGAAGCCTGCTCCAAAAAGAGCTGAACATCTTATCTTCACTGCAGATACTAAATAATACCATAATTAAATTACTTCTATTTCAACAGATGGGAAATGATTGGGCTTGGATGGTGGAGCCATTTTCAGGTGGGCTTGGATTCAAATCCTGCCTGTGACACCTGTTGCATGATCTTGGACTGGTCATTTAAGTTTCATATGCTTCAGGTAACCCCCTAGAAGTTAGTTGCTAGATCATAGATGGGATGCAGTCTTCAATAGACAGGAAGTTCGTGGAAGTATTTGGAGGAATGAGAAATTCATCAATTATTCACATATACAGAGGAGAATTCAGAAAAGAAAAAGAATGAATAGAATACTGTAGTGTAAAGCTTCTTAAACTGTGGTTTGTGACCCCCGTATAGGGACTTATAACTAAATGTGGCACCACAAAATTATGATTCATTATCAGAAAAAGTTTGCTTTGTGTATCTATTTTATATACCTATATAGCCAGGATCATGTAAAAACTTCTTGGGCAAAAGGGGATCACTAGTGGGAAAAGTTTACGAAGCTCTATTGTAGTGGGTAGTTAGTGTGGGAGTCAGAAACCCCTGCCTCAACATAACTAGTTGTGTGTCCATGGAAGATTATAACTTCTCACTGTCCTAGTAGTTTCTGCTTAGAATTTTTTTTCTGATCTTGACTAGTAAAGAGAATTTACTGCACAGATGAAGTCCAGGCAACTCAAGGAAGGAAGGACAAGAAAGGAAGGAGAGTACATTCTGTGTAAATTTTCACTGCTAGAGTAGTCATGCAGTGTCTTTCCACTTCTTCTTGAGCAATCCCTTTCTTTTTCTCTCTTTCTTCTCTCCCCCCCCCCCCAAGTAGAACCTACTGCTAATTCAGAACAGGACCAGTGAGTGATCTTTACCTTCCAATGCTTGGTCATCATAGCTGTCAGAAATCTGGCATTATTCCACAGACACTAAGTTCTAACTGCATGGGCAGTGATCACTTTACTTCACAACCAACATGGAATTGCCCTCCTAGGATCCATACTAAACTACCCTTCCTATCATTCCCTCTTAAATTGTCAGGTTCAGATTCCCATAGGACCACTCTTAACTCCTTCTGATCCTCAAATCTTTTTCTCATCCTATCTTTCTCATCCTCCATCTCCCCCTTCCTTTTTCTCTATTTCCCCTTTTCTCCTCCCTCTTAAACCCCTTTCTTTGTCTGCTTTCTTCTCTCTCTCCCACTAGCTTTTTCCTTTTCTTTATTCCCCCTCTATATCTCTTTCCTCCCTCTGTCTCTCCCTTCCCCTCCCCCATTCTTCTTTCTTCCTCCTCTTTCCCCCTTTCCCTTTCTCTCTTCTATTTTTCCTCTTTCCCCTTCCCCGCTTTTTCCATCTTCCTGCCTCTCCCTCTCTTCCCATTCCACTTCATTTCACTGGGTAACTGCCACATCACAAACGTATTTTGGGGCCAGTTCTCCTACCACCACACCAATAATAATCACCAGGGTCAAGAGCACCACTTGGTTTCCTTTTATAACCCAAGGAGTAAATAATGATTTTGTACAGCTGGCTGAATTTTGTACCCACCTTGCCAAGGTAACTGACTATACCCTGCTGAGAATGTCTACCTTAACAAGAAAGGTCTTTCCACAATGAAGGACCAAATATCTTCATAACTTCATATATATGAAATACTTCCAGTTATTTGAGCTAGGAGACCTTCCCTTATTCTCATTGGTCTGGGGGAAGAGAGGGTGAGAAGCACTAAGATTGGATCCACCATTAATGATCAGCCTCTTTATTTTCAGCTTTTTTTTTTTTCAGTTAAGTAGCATTTATTTTTTCACCCTCCAACTTCTAATCCCAAATTGAATAATAAGAAAAAAAACCTGATAGTAAATATAGTTAATCAAAAATAGTTTTTAAAAAATCAAAATAAATTCCTACATTATCTATGTCAAAAAATTGTTTTACTCTATACTTAAGTACATCCCTTTGTCAGAAATGAGGTTATCATGCTTCATCTTCAGTCCTCTGCAGTCATAGTTTTGTCACTGCATTGATGAAAGTTCCTAATTCCTTCAAATTTGCTTAACAGTATTGTTATATATAAATTGTTCTCCTGATTCTGCTCACCTCTCTCTGTATCAGTTCATAATAGATATTCCCAGATTTCTCTAAAATGACTCCTTTCATTATTGCTACAGGCACCATTATTTGCACAACTATTCTCCAATGGATGGGCATCCTCATAGTTTCCAGTTCCTTGCCATTACAAAAAGAGCTGCTATATTTTTGGTACATATAAGTGATCACCTCTTTGTACCAGCTGGACTGGATCACTTTGGAGTTTCCTTCCCACACTTAACATCTTCTAAAGGCATTATATCCCATGATATATATCCATCCCATGACGCCTGTCCCACAGTGAGCCAGTGATCTGGCATCCAGGATAGCACTGCTGGAGATCAGAAAGCCTCAGCAGATCTGTGACAGAACATGCCCTGAATCCAAGTAAAGCAGGAACAGATAGGTGACGACCATCATATAGCTCATTATTGACTACCTTAACCAAAATCTCAGGTCTCCTGATTTTCTGTGAGACAACTAGATGACTGAGTGGATAGAGTGAAGTCAAGAAGATCTGAGTTCAGCCTCATTTAATCGCTATGTGGGCAAGTCACTTCATTTCTGTCAGCCTCAGCTTCCTTAGCTATAAAATGGGGATAAAAACAGCACTTTCTTCACAGGGTTGTTGGGAAGATCAAAAGAGAGAAAGTGGTTAATACAGTATCTGACAAGAGCGGATGCTTAATAAATGTTTGTTTCCTACCTTCCATCCTAGTCCAGTAGTCTTTACATTGTTGTTTAGTTACATCTGATTCTTTGTGATCTCATTTGAGGCACTAGAATGATTTGCCATTCTCTTCTCCAGCTCATTTTACAGATGAGAAAACTGAGGTAAATAAGGTTAAGAAAGTGTCTGAAATCAGATTTGAATTCAGGCTTTCCAGAATGCAGACCCCAGACTCCTAGAAGCCTCTGTTACTTTACTTATATTACATATTTCCTTTCCATCTAAAGTCTTTGCACTTAAAATTTTAAAAAAGCAAAGGATCTTGTGTTCCATATGTAAGAGATTGACCCCAAAGGATCAGAGAATTATAGATCTAGAGCTGGTGAATTCAAAATCATTAACCTTAGAACGAGTCCCACTTCCCTAGGGGTTTACTGGAGCAACACAGGACCCTCAAGCATAAAATAAACCCCAACTATTCTTAAAGACCAGAATCCAAAAGCCAAGATGTTTGGTTGTTCCCTGATTATAAACACACCTATGTGTCATGCAAATACATAGATTTGCATGAGATTAAGAAGACTCAAGTGTTAAGGTCTGAACTTGTTTATTATAATATGCAGTAGGCTGGTTGGACTTTACACTTAATAGTTTAAAAAAAAAAGTGTATATATGGCAAGCAGCAGGTTCCATTTATATTTTCTAAGTGTTTTTCCCAAGCACTTCACAGTCTCTTAGGTTGTTTTCATTGATTATGAATTGTGTTTTATTCTGTTCATCTGGAGTGATTTATTCATCTTGCCCTGTGGACTGGCCTAGTTGGGTTTTTCAAAGTTTTCTACTTCCTCCTCCTCCTTGATGAAGATGATGGTGGCAATGGCATGTTTTTGTTGAATTCTTATGCCTACCTAAAAGAACTTAAGTCCCCACCTTTCTCCTACACTTCTCTTTTTAACAACCTCAAGCACTTTTTTCCATAATCTTCAATTTTGCTTGAAATCTAGGTCTTTAAAAAGACTGACTAAATTTGTTGGAATGTGAGTTCCTCAATACTACGCTTTTATTTCTCTTATTACATTAATTTGGGGGTAGAACCTTAAAAACCATTTACTAGCAAACTAATGCCTGATAAATGGTTGAAACAGAACAATATAGCTGCTCAAACATATTTAGAGATGTCACCCTTGGTTTAAAGGAAATCTCTTAGAGAGCAATTATGTTTCAAAAGCAAGTCATTCCTAAAAAGAATTGAAATTTAAGTCAAGATTTCTAGGTTGCCTGTGTTATAATTATAGTGCCTGCATGATTTCTACTCTTCAGTGAAGGGTCATTTCATCAGAGAATTGCCTCAACAAATCTGAAAAAATATGAGCCTGCATTTACTTAAATTGTTCTAAAGAGAATCATACATGGATATAAAATGGAAATTTTTAAACAACACTTGAAGTAAGAATAACATAGGCATTGTGCTAACACTGAAATGAGAATTTTAATTGCTAAATATGTGTGTGTTTTTCTGTCTCCATATATCTATATATGGGGGGGATGTATACATGTACATACACACATTTTTAGACAGCCACAATTTTTTTTATTACATATTTTAGTGTCAAGAAGTAAACTGTTTAGAATGTATTCCCTACAGAGCCCCTGCTGTCTAAAGCAATATAATCTGCTTCAGTTGATGTTGGAAATGCATGCTGTGAATGGCATGAAAATTTGGGTAAAGCCAAGAGGTTTACTCTTCTTAACACCAATGTAAATTATTCAATTGGGTTGATCTTGGTTATTGAAAGAAGGCAATCTTGTTATTACTATGACCATTTCACACTGACTTTTCTTTTTTTATAGTATCCATTATTGTGTTTGTATCTTCCAAATATTTCATCAGTGATAGCTTTAGTTTCCTGCTGAAATGGAGATGAAGTTAACAATGAGTGCTGTTCCTAGGCTGTGCATTCACAATAGTAAATACAGATTAAAGCCCTTTGAAAATTGGACTGGGCTGCAGAGATGAAAGTTACCCAAAAAAATCCCTTAAAATTTCCATGATATTTCAATCAATTTTCATGACTTAATTAATAATGGTCTCTTGTAGAATTTTTCTTCAAAAAACTCAAAGGACTTGATCTAGAAGTCCTTGACCTGGAGAACCTGAATTCATTTTTAGACAGATGGACAGTTAGACATTATGTAGAGATAACTGTTTTTTAAAATAATCAGTTTCCCTTGTAATCTTGTATAATTTTTCTTTTGCACCTACATATTATTCTGAGAGGGATCCCCAGGTTCCATCAGACTTACAAGGTTCCATGCTTCAAAATAGGATTAAAAATCCTTGGACTAAGGTCCCTTTCAGTTAGAAACTTCATCATGGAAATGAACTAATTTCCTCCTCTCTCACCCTCATGCTGACTGCCAAGCTACCCCCACCCTTTTCCACAAGCCTATTATCCAATGCCGATTTGATAGCCACCCAGGAGCATTCCCTCCCAGTACTGATACAGAGAAAAGTGAAAAGGTTCGTGATTGGCTGGCAACTTCCTGCTACATCCACATTCCCATATTTCCTCCCCACTAACTGAAATTGAAGGAAGAGATATAGGAAGTCTCTCATATCCAGGGAGGTGCCGGCGTTTTTGTCAAGGCTTATCACCATGACCTTGAAGAAGGATGTATTGTTTCAATTTACCCAAGTGTTGTGCTTTGATCCTAGTAAAAGACAAGATTTCAAACATAAAAGTTTTGGAGCTCAAACGATACAGTAAATCCATAGCTGTGGCTGTCTCTGGTATTTGACAGGAACTGCTGAGCCCTGGGCTTTGAATGTGCAGGAAAGTTGAGATTTGGATTGGCTCCGAGTCTGCTTTTTTTTTTTTTTTTTAAATTTTAATTTATGAGATAAAACAAGCCTTTCTATAACATAATTTTTAAAATGATTGCATGTGAAACTATAAATCTATTATATATAACTTGCTATTCCTTTTAAATATAATAAAATTATCATGTACATTTCTTTTTTTCCTTCCTTCCCTCTCCCCACCAGAGTTTACTGCCATTAAGGACAAATGTGTGTGTGTTTGTGTAAACTTATTGTATACATACTTTATCAGTTCTTTCTCTGGATATAGATAGCATCTTCCTTCATAGATCCTTTGTAGTTAATTTGGGTATTTGTAATAGTCAAAATGATTTATTCACTCCAAGTTACTGCCATTAAACACAAATGTGTGTTTGTGTAAAATCATTCTATACATTTCTATCAGTTCTTTCTCTGGATATAGATAGCATCTTCCTTCATAGATACTTAGTATCTATTTGGGTATCTACAATAGTCAAAATGATTTATTTATTCCAAGTTGTTCTTAAAACATTGTTACTGTTACCGTATACAGTGTTTTCTTGGTTCTTCTCATTTCACTCTTCATTTCACGCAAGTCTTTCCACGTTTTTCTAAGATTATTGGGTCCATCTTATGGGCAGCCATTGCCCGATTGATGAGCATCCCTGCAGTTTCCCCTTCCCTCAGCAGTGCCTCTAGCTAATTCTGGTGGTCCCTGGGACACTACTTCCTAACCCCTCTGCCTCCCATCCACTCCTCACCTGATTTGACACATTTACCCCCTTGCTTACCCTACCAACATAATCTCTTCTTGCTTTCTTCACAGGAGCAACCAGGGCTTCATGCACATGAAGCTGACAAAAGCCAAAGAGAAATATATCCTGGGGCAGAACAGCCCTCCCTTTGACAGCGTTCCTGAAGTCATCCACTACTACACAACCAAAAAACTACCCATCAAAGGAGCAGAACACTTGTCCCTGCTCTACCCTGTGGCTGTCCGAACCCTATGAAAGGAGGTCCCTTCCACCTCTCCCCACGGATGGAGAAGCAAGGAAGCAAGCAAGAACCTCCTAGTGCAATGACCAGGGCTTGGGACTGAGGGGAGAAAACAGAGTTACTGCTTTTCACCATAGATTGACTGGCTGTGTTCAAATCATTAGAGTGGTACTTTGGCCCTCCTGCATGTCTTTAGAACCATGTTTCTATTTAAGGGGATGGAGGAACCATATTTAAATGTGATAGCAGATAATCCAACCCTACCCCCACCCCACATCTCTTTTTATTTCCTGTGAATTAAAATATTTTCAAATCCAAAGAGATGCCTTCCAGGGTAAACAGAGCAAAGCAGCTTATAGCAAACAGTGAGCTCCAAGGATTTCCATTTCTTTGTTCTCCTGCCTGTCATGAACTCACACCTGCATATGGAAAAAAAACACAATAATAATAATAATAATGATAATTTTCCACTGGTGCTATACTGTCTCCTATTGATAATGAGAACAGACAGATGCTGGGCCTTTCAGGACCTAGAGAATGACAGCACATTCAACTCATTCCCCACAGGAGTCTTCAGAACTGCCTCTTCTGTGTGTGTGTGTGTGTGTGTGTGTGTGTGTGTGTGTGTGTGTGTGTTGCACGTGTGTGCTTGGGTGTATGTATACTTCTACACATGGCTGGTCAGGCTAATCCAACAAAGAAGTTCTTTTTCTTCCCTTGATGTGACTAGGAAACCTTTCTCAATGGAATCATTTTGCAGTAGCAGAAAGAATTCAATTATTTATGACTAGGGAATGTAAATAAAATAGTGGTTTAATATATATTATATATATATATTTTTAATCTTTTTTTTTTCTTTGGTACAACAATAAATCTCTATGGGTGTATCTGTTCACTCACAAGTTTCATTCAGAAGCCATGTCAGACACTGTGGCTTCTACCTTATGGTAGTTAGTGCATTGTGGCCAATGTCTTATTAACAGGACTAGATTATTCCAGTGAGAATGGAAAGTGAGGGATAGAGGCGGGGATGGAGAGGGTTACTTGGGTTCCAGGCTTTCAAAAGGCTATCGCTGTTTATCTCATCTAATTTTCACAAGTAGTGCATGAATGAGTACCACTAAAATAACCAGTTCTTAATACCTAATGTCCTTTTTGCCTCAGGGATAGACAAGCATTCTAGAAATGGTGTTTCCATTTCTCTAAATCAGAATAAATCTTAAGTAGACAATGGAGAGCAGACAGTAAATCTGGCCTTTCAGAGGGCATCAGTTTGGACACCTGAAGGCCAAAACCCTGGCTTATCTTTCTGGCTAAGCATATCATCAAGGCCTGTTTGAATTGTTATCATCTAGTTTCTTGGGAGGGGGGGGGGGAATTGGCAAAGTTGTGTTGCTTCAGAAATACAATCTGAACCCTTTTCCCTGACTTCCCAACAATTCTGAGAGACTGAATGGGATAAATAACAAAATCATGGTCATAAGTGAATGCAAAACCTGTTCAGAGAGCTCACCGATACTGCCTGCAGTCTGTCCTTTATCCTGTCTAATAGTATATTTTTCCATTCGTAATTGAGATCAAGCAAGATTGTGTAACTTGCAGTTTAACATGCATGAGAAAACTATGAAAATATCTGCTATTTAATTCTCCTGTCTTTCACACTATTTCCTACTCATTCACCAACCACTTTGCTTCAACACTGAATGGGGAAAAAAATTGGTTTTGATTAATCATTTGTTCTAAAACCTCCAATAGACAATAACTCCTTGCTAGGAAAGCAAAAGGGGATGGGGGTGGGAGGTGAGACCAACATTAGACCCTGAGCTGAGGTCTTTTGCCTCCTGACTGAAAAGCCTTTGATACACTCATTTGGATTTGCTCTAGATAATTCTAGTGAGAAGAGGAGTTGGAACAAACTTTAAGGCCCCTCAAGAAAAATTTGGACCAGAAATCAGATTGCCCTTTTAGGTGACTTAGTTTGTACCTAAATGTTCTGACTTAGAGCGATGGACAAAGCAAGTATCCTGGGAAGGATTGTTCAGCAATCCCTTTCTATCCAGCCAGACTTTCTCTCCATCCTTGTGGAGGAGGGCAGCCTTTCTTTCCTTGCTCATTCAGCATCATAAGGGTCATTTCTAAAAATCATTTACCACCTGCTAAAGAGAGTCTGTCCCTGAGAAAACCAGGTATGCTCTGACCGCAATCTTGGTTAGGTTTTCAAAGGAAAGAGCCACAGGCTTGGTCCCATTTTTTATCCTCAGATACATTCCGTGAAGCCAGATTACCTGGTGTACTTTGTATTTGCCTGCCCTTTTTTGTGACATGCAAGTAAGCAGAATCTGCACTTTGCATGGAAATGCCAACAGGGGTATAGCATGACAAGGGAAGCTATTAGTGATGTCACCTTTTCTCTCCCTCATCTGGGTTTGGAAAGGATTATGTCCTGCACGAATAACCATTCTCTTAAATATGCAAGTCTGGAATTGTACAAATGTCTACAGCAGCTTTGCGGTCCACCTGATTACATCTCCACAAACTAAATTAGTTTCCTAATCCAGAGTCGAATGTTCTCTTTGGATAGTATTAATATAATGGAGTTTTTTTTTTTTTAATCAAAATGTTTCTTAAGGAAATGCTCCACTCCCTATGTGCAGCCGAAATAAAAACAGGAATTTGTTTGCACTGACTTTGTCTTTGCTTATTGATGTGATCATAAGCCCCTGTGGCTCCCCAGGAATCATTATCAAGTTTACCCAAGACTCCTAATCCATTCCCCTTGGTGAGGGCCTAGGACTGGAACAAGTTGAAGAAGCAATGTGTTATCACAGATTCACTCCCCATTAACAATTTTTGTATGTGTCTTTTTTGGTGAACCTCTCCCTCTTCCTCTGATTGTGACTGCTTCCTGTCTGTCAGCCTTTATTCATATTTTCTTGAACACCTAACAATCGAAGCTATTTTTCTCTTTCAGAACTACTCACACATAGATTACTTGGGAGTTTTTTTAGTTAGTTTCAAGCCAGCTTGTCAGCAGCAAGTAACAAAAGTAATAATTAAGCCCTATTTCGTATAAGGAGAAAAAGAACTGTCATTGCATCTCAGTGATTCTCAGTATTTTATCTTTAGGGGAAGGGAAAAAACCTTTTAAGTAGTTACATTTCATCTAAAACTCAGAATATTAATATCTCACAGTGCTGGTGTTGGAGTCAAGAAGACCTAGATTCAAATCTCACCTTTTATACTTATTAACTATGTAATTTAATGGAAAGTCACTCTGAGTTTTAGTTTCTTCTTTAAAATGATGGGACCAGTGTCCCTTTCAACTCTAAATCTATGATTTTATGGCATCTCCAGTCACCACACTTCTTATGACATTGTCCCAGGAGCACCTACAGATTCAATCATTTGATAAAAATAAAGCTGCCCTTTGGGATAGCTTTTTTTTTTTCCCAGTTAGTACCTCAGAGCACGGGCCCAAAAAACCTGTCTGCTTTCTAAAGAAGAAAAAGAGGGCATAGGGAGAAGAATTTCTGATCCATGACTCCCAAGCTTCTCCTGAGTGCTTCAAAAATTTGGGTATGAACCATGCAAAGGAAAATCTTGATTAATAAAGGGCTCCTTGATGAAGCTGCCCTTTACCAGATTTGTTTCATTTGAGAGGCAAACGGGTTGCAGCCTGTGATTTCATTGATGTAGGAACCTGCTAGGAAATCTGCAACTTTCCAAAGTTCAGTCATTTGTCTTTAGTTCTGAGAATAAATGGTCTATGTATTGCAGACGGGACCTAAGACTTTTTGACTCAGAAGACTGACATACTACCTTTATCTTTTTTTTTCCCCTGAAGGTCATTTCTTAAATTGCCCAAAGCTGCTCCTACAAATCTTGATGGGACCAGGACCCTTCCTCAATTTTTTGTCATTGCAGGAAACATTGCATTTGTTCATTCCAAAAGACTTACAATGCTGTCCTTTAACATCAACTTTGGCTTAACACTTTGAAGAACCAAACCCTGATAGAGCAAGAGAATAAGAGTTATTATTTTAGGAAGAGCTCAACACAAATGAACAGATGAAGTCATTTCACTGAAAGGTTCACCATCAGTTTGACACAAATTCAAACTCAAGTTCTGCTACAACTTTGTACAGGGCCCGAGAACACCTGCTCGGGCCCCAGGTGGACAGGTTTGCCATTTGGCTCTGTGCTCATTTTCCTAGATTTTTACTTGGCAGTCTGAGCAGAACATCCCATAGATGTGCAAAGCAATGATTGCACCAATAATTTCACCCCTTCTTCATAGATGAACCCACAGAAGGTACATTACAAGGGTTATCAGGGAACTCTGTCTTACTTTTCATGCAATATTTATCTTGTGAAATCCACTGGGGCATCAAGCCAGTGACAACTGTTAGGTAGATACAGCACATCAGATTGTTGGAATAGAGCCTTTCACCCTTTAAGGTTAGTTTACCAAATGGCCACAGAGAAGGCAAAATGGGGGTTTTATTCAAAATGAACCAGTTCCATGTGTGATGTGGTTATATAATGGTGCCTTCAAGACCTCCGCACTGATGAAATCTCCTAGGTAGGTAAGGGAGTGTTTCACCTGTAATCTCATGAATGCTGTTCTCCCAATGATTCTTCCATGTGGAATATGTGCCAACTAAGCTGTTTTGTGTGTCACCTGTCACTTATCAGTCACTGCTGTAAGTTGTGTATTAGGTATCTACCATTTAAAAGTTTCATGGAAACTTTGAATGCAAATTGTGAGTGTTTTCATTCTGTGTAATAAAATGTATAAAGATGTATATTTAATGTGAAACTTTTAATATAAAAGTGTCTTGTTAAATGCATTTAATGGAGCATGGAAATTTCTTTCTTTAAAAGACAACTTAATCATCTTTTATGTCATTTGAATATACTCTGAATAGCTCTCTAAATGGATATGCTATGATTCTGGCAGCCATGATCCATTCATTTACCACTGCCAAAATGTATGTAGATATAGATACATATTATTACTTAAAACAATCAAATCCATCAATTCTCTAAATATTCGGGGAAACTGTAGTCCTAACAATCCAGCCAAAATTTGCTTTAGTCCTAATGAAAACATTGTTCTCTTGGGCCCATAAAAATATTTGAGAATGTTACGGTCTATGATTTTTATTTATAAACATAAACATAAAACACTAAGAAAATTATTTGTCTGAACCTGAGAAAATAGCATGTATGTGAAACCCAGTCAGTACTCCCAGTCTAAACAAGGCCTCTTATGTAATTGATTTTAGGGGTTCTATCATCCCAGTGTTAGGCAATGAGGGACAGATGTCATCCCTATTTTGCCCAGATTTTAAAAACTTAACTCTGTGCTACATGCCAAGTCATAATGGTTCCAAGAAGAATCTTAGTCTTGAAAAGAAGTCTCTCATCTCTAAGGCAAGAGATGTCCCTTTATAGCTGAGAACTACAGCTTTGGGCATCCTACTATTTTCCAAATTGGGGGAAAGGGGAAAGAGTTGCTAAGATATACCTCATACATTATTTAACTTAGAAATTTTCCAAGTTTACCCTTCCCCATTGTTTGAAATTTAAACTTCTGAGCAGATGAGTAGTGCTTTGTTTTTTTGGTCCCATGGATGAATGTGTAAGATTATTGACCATGCTTCCTATTTATTTATTTTTTTAATGTATAGTAATTACATCTTGGCAAGATAAAAACACATTAAAAATCATTTCTTTCATTTTAGATAACTATGGAATATTAGGGCCAAATTAAAATTTCCAAACTGGGTGGTTATTTAGATCCACAGGGATAATAGACACTCAATTTACTCCTTCAGTAATCTGTTTTTTCACACATAAGAGTTTTATACTCACTCCTATCTGTGCAGATGACAACCTTTCTCTGTCTCACTATATGATATGAATTTCTATGGCCCAAACAAACAAAAATCATGTTTCTGTTAATGGCCAGCCAGCCCTGGGCAATACATAATCACTAGGTCCATCCTCAGAGCTTTTCTAGCCAGACCTTACCCTGTTCTGGCACAGACACCAAAGCCCCAAGTTACCCCCACTCCAGGATATGGCACTGGAGAAAGTCTTTAGTGGAGACAAGAAAATACCTATTTAGAAAGTGAGATAAAGCACCAGTCTGGTGTGGGAGGCTACTGGGGTAAGTGACTTCTCAGGGACACACACCTAAGAATTGTTTAAGTGTCTGAGGCTGGATTTGAACTCATTCCACTGCCCATTTATTAAATATTTACTCTGTGCCAGGCCCTATAAGTATTGTTATTGTTTGTCCTTTGTTCTGGAAAATGGCCATGACTTCAGGAAGGTGATGCTATGACACACAAATGAATTGGATTTAAGTGATGGGGGGTGCTGTACAAGGTCACCTGTCGCACTTTCTCCTCTGAAATCATCTGGGTCCAGTGGCTAAAGATAGATCAGAACAGCTGAAGATAAGATTTAAAATAAAGTTGCTATTCTTGAAGAGTAAACATTCTAATTGAAGATACAATAAGCAAATAACTAGATATAAGATATGCATGAAGTTGATGAGAGGTAATTTCAAAGGGAAAGGCCCCTAGCAGCTGGGAAGATGATGAAAGGCCTCCATGAGTGGGCAGGATTTGAAAGAAACCAGGGGGAAAGAGAGATTTAGAGATCTAGGGGACAGCCAGTGAAAAGGCAAGATGGGATATTGTGTGGGAGGAACAGTAAGCCAGTGTAGCTGAATCACATTCAGTGTGTCCAACTCTCCAAAAAACCCATTTTATTTTACTTTTGGCAAAGATACTGAAGGGGTTGGCCATTTCCTTCTCCAGCTCATTTTACAGATGAGGAGACTCATGGTTAAGTGATGGGTAAGTGATTTGCCTGGGGTCACACAGCTAGGAAGTGTCAGGCCAGATATGATCTTGGGAAGATGAGTCTTCCTGACTCCAAGCCTGGCATTCTATCCATGGCACCACAGCTGCCCCAGCTGAATCATACAGAATTTAATTAGGTTAGTCTTTGATTAGGATCCCATCACTAAGCTTCTCTAGCCAGAGCTTCCTGTTCTCTAGCCCAGACATCAGAACCCCAGAGTTACCACCATTCTAGGATGCGACACTGGAGTATGTTTTTAGTGGATACAAGAAAATGCCTATTTGGGAAGTGAGATAAAACACCACTCTGAGGGCACAGCTTCCTCAATTTTGATTTGTCAGTGTCTCAGAACAAGAATTTAACTCTATATAAAAGAACACTGATGCCCACTGAGAATGAATTGAGAATTTCACAGACCGTAGCACATTAGAACTAGAAGAGATCTTGAGAATCATCTCTCTAGTTCTTCCTGTGACACATAAAAAAAAAAGAAGAAGAAGAAGAAGAAGAATAAAAAAGTCACAGAAATGGGTCTTCTGATTCTGGTCCAGAATTTGTGCCCCATGTCACCCTGACTCACTCTGAACTTGTTATGACCTGTATAATAGCAAGAAAAGGCATGAAAGTTCATGAAAAAGGTTTAGGTTTTGAAAATTCAGTCTGAACTAGATGGTCTTTGAGGTCTCACTCAACTCCGAAATGCTATTATTCTATGTAGAACTCTAGTCCAAATAGCTTTCAGATAAAACTTTCCCAGTGTGCCACGGCTGATCGATCAGGAACCAATCTTTAGGGATGACATTGGACAAGCATTGTGCATTAGGTTCTTTTATGCTTTATAAGGATAATGTAATGTACCATGATCACATCAACACAAGTGCTTCCCATAATGTTACAAATGTGCAGCCCATAGACCAGGTGTTTTAACACAAGCCTACAACCCTGCTGGACAAGGCTGAAGCCGGTGTATTTCTTGAACTGGAGAGGTCTGAGCTACCACAGGACTGAGCTGATCAGTGACCACACTAAATCCAGTACAAATGTGGGGAGCTACTTGAAATGGAGGGGCAACCAAACTGCCTTAGGAGAAGCAAATCAAACCTGGTCAGAAATGGAGAGGGTCAAAGTCCGAGCCAATAGATAGGGAGATTGAGACTGAAAGACCCCTGCACTGTCAGTCTTTTCAAGACCTAGTCTCAAAATAACAACGGCATCTCACTCTTTGTCATGTTTATTCATGATTTGCCATGAATCTTCCATAAGGGATAATAATAACTCACATGCATGTAATGCTTCAAGGTCTAAAAAGCATTTTCCACATAGTAGCCCTATAAATCAAGTATTGAAAGTCTAATTATCTTCATTTTACATGAAATTCACTTGTGATGCTAAATGCTTTACCTACAATAACTCAGTAAGGGTCAGAACTGGGATTCAAACCCAGATCTCTGTAGGCTCTACATCCTTTTTTTTTGTTTGTTTGTTTGTTTGTTTTCCCTTATGCAATGATATTTTTATCCAGTTTTCTCAAGGCATTTTTCTAGTTAATATCTTTTATGTCATTTCTCATGCAAAAGTTGCCATTCACAGCATGCTACTTACTTATATTTTGTTCAATAATTTTTCAGTTGTGTCTCTTTCTTCATGATCCCATTTGGGGTATTCTTTGAAGAGATACTGAAATGGTTTGCCATTTCCTTCTTCAGATCATTTTATGAATGAGGAAACTGAGGCAAATAGAGTTAAATGTCTTTCCCAGAACTTTTCTAGGATCACACAACTAGTAAGATGTCTTCCTCCATCAAGCCCAGCACTCCATCCACTATACCATCTAACTGTTCTGACCTACTTATATCCGCCCATATTCCTCCAATCTTTTTTTGAGTCACTAAAAATTTCCATTATTCCTAGATTAAGATGTTCCATATAGCCACATGGTACCATTAAAAGAATAATAGTAATAAAGATATGCCTTTTTACATTTATCTGGAAATCTGGGACTATGGAAAACCTTGTACAATTTCCTAGATTTAAGTTCTAGGCCCAACTTTATTGTCCATTTGTTCTACCTGTTTAAAATATATTATACATGGATTAATCCAGGGGGTTACATAAAGGCTGAGCAATATGATTTTTCCATCTGATCTTTGATATAGGTGGTTAGACCAATCTCTTTCATAATGTTGTAGCATAGAAGGCTTGATATTATTGAAAAGTCATTTGTGAATAGGAACACAGCATGCTTATTAAATGTGTAGCTGGAACAAAGCTATGGGGGATAACCCTGAATCACAGTCAGAATTCAAAAATAGGTTGAAAGGCACGATCACTCTGTTGAGTCTAAAATGTTCAAATTGAAGAGAGGATAGAGTTTTGATTAAGATGTCAGTGTGAAAGGATGTAGAGGAGTTCAGCTCTCATATAAATTGATTAATTGAGAAAGAGAGACAGACAGACAGACAGATGATAGATGATAGAACAGTGATAAAGAGATACAAGAAGTTAAGTTCCTCTATCTAGTCCAAAGCTTCTCACAGAAATGAACTGAAACTGGCAGAGCAGAGTCTGGTACAAAATGATCCTGAAAACAATAGATGGGAGATCATAAGTCAGCACAAGCTTCAGGAGTTAGGACCCAAAATCCTATCCCACAACGGTCCTATCAGAACAGAAGTAAAGGACAAGGTCAGCCCTCCTAAGTCACTGTGCAGAGAGCAAGAGCAGTGGAACACTGGGAGCCACAGTAGGAGACAGGTGTCCATATCAAGAGGTATTATAAGAAGACCAGGGTAGTTTCCAGTATCACTAGAGCATGTCAGGGCTACATCGGGGAATGAAACCAATTGCCATTTGGGAATTACAAAGGAGACAGGTGACAGCCAGCAACTTCAACAGGTGACAAGGAAAATGAGACAGAAGCCAGAAACTAAGGTGGTAGTAGAGCCTACTACTAGCCACCCTATCCAGAACTGGGGCAAGAACAGCATCCACAAAATGGAAGAGATACATATAAGAACATATAAGACCTACTCAACTTATCCAAAAGCAGTAAAGGGAATGGAGCCCAGTCTCAGCACAATACAAGTCCCAAGACTGGAGCTAGAAATATAAGTAAATAGAAGAAAACAAGAAACATAATGAAAAAAAAAATATATGGGACAAGAAAGCTCAAGAGGTAAATTCATAAGAAGAAAATAACTCCATATGGGCAAGTGGGACCGTATTAAATAAAATAGTTTAGCATTACAAAAGTGGCTAAAAGAAGTGATGCAAGGGAGGAAAGATGGAATTAGAATTAGTCTCATTAAGAATGGAACTAAAATCCACATCTTTTGATTCTAAATCCATGAATCTTTCCAATACATTGTACCTAAGCTCTCATATCTAATACTTCAAAGATCTTCAATTTCATTGGATTGAATCATCACTAAACCATCACCAATCAAAACCCCTCTTCACCTCAGGAAGTGATATAGCTGCACCCCTAAAATTCATCACCTTAAGGCCAACTTGGTTCTCTGAATTTAACTCCTAATCTTCCATAGTGCATATAATCTGCCAGAACTTGTCTTCAGTTCTAATGTGGAGAGAGAGAGATAAATAGATGGATGGATGGATAGATAGATAGATAGATAGATAGATAGATAGATAGATAGATATAGATGAATAGATAGAAATGGATGGATAGATAGATATAGATGGATGATAGATGGATAGAGATAGATTGATAAATAGGTGAATAAATAGATAGATACAGGGATAGAGATAGATAAATAGATTGATAAAAGATAGATAGATAGATAGATAGATAGATAGATAGATAGATAGATAGATAGATAGATAGATCAAGCCCGGTTGATCTAGCTGGAGGCTTTGCTCACCTTGGGAATTATCCAGATCCAGCTAGCAGGGTAGAAGTGCTGAGGAAGCTATGAAGTATCTTTGGTTCTGAGAGAAGGTGTGACCTATCTCCTACCTTTACCTCTCTCTCTGCAGGGAAAGGTCAATCTGTTATTTAGGAGGTAGAGCATATTATGGATTTATCCACTCAGAATCAAGTCTCAAGCCCCTTATAATAAATCTCATCTCTTCTCTATTTTCTATCCTTCACTGAGCTCCAGCTAGTCATATCATATGATCCTGGCTAGAGAGGGTCTTTTCCCAATAGAAGCATACAGGGATTCAGAGATACTGGATATCTAGTCTCTTATCAAAGGAACAAAAAAAGTAAACACAAGGATTTTAGATCTAGAGCTAGAAGAACCCTCAGAAGCCATCTCTCCCAAACCTTTCATTTTGCAGATGAGGAAAGCCTATGTTATTTCCACTGTATCACACTCTACCATATGACTTCAAACCAACAACCTTTTCCAAACCCAGGCAACCCACAAATTGCAGTGAACTTTTCAGTTTAAGAAATGTATAGCTTAATTTGATTATGGCCACTCTTTTTGTAAGGGTGAACACAGATAACAGAATAGTTCCCTTTTCCATGTTCAACTCATTCGTCCATTATGGCCAGTTTTTATATTAAGTCTCAGGTACAATTCTTTGGTTGGGACATGGATTTAGTTGAAGGCAGGCAAGATCCTACAATTAGAGGTTTTCCTTTCAGTGTCCTATTGCTGCTTTTTGTGATCTATCACTTATGAGTCTAAGGGAAGACAAGACTGACTGGCAGGTCAAGTGAAAAAAACCTGCCCACCCTGATCACCATCTTCTTTCATTGATCTCTAATTTCTCCTTGACTGTTCAGCTTTATGGTCAGGGCTGACCACAAGCAAAGTGCATTTATCATAGAAACATCAATTCCATGCCATGATGAGGCATTAAAGTGGGATCTTAATGGAGAATATAGATATTTAATTATTGTATAGGAGATACACACAAATATCTATATCTATATCTATGTCTATATCTATATCTATATCTATATCTATATCTATATCTATCTATATCTATCTATCACACACACACACACAGAGGAAGGGAGAGAGAGAAATCCTGTTTACAGATTTATAAATTGGTCATCTTGCTCTTCCTCACTCATGGCATTTCATCTTCTCTCTCTATACCTGTTCACAAACTATTCCCTATACTTAGAACATACTCCTTCATCTTCATCACCTAATAAAATCTCTAGTATCCTTCAAAAATCCGCCCAAATGCTACTTTGCACATGAGACTTTGCTGATCCCCCCAAATGCTAGTGTTTACCCCCCAAAAATGACACTAGTACCACAGTTCCCTTTAGCCACTTAACAGTGAGTTTAGCCTTTACAAATTTTTACTTCAAAGGTACAGCAAGAATAAAGATATACACATGCCCCTCCAACATCTCAGGAGTATAATCTTCTCTCTTTTCTTCTTATCTCTAGGGAATGGAGGGGAAATCAGGCTTACAACATAGCTCCATTCCTATATAGCAATAGTCCACCAAATTCAAACTTCAAAGTCCTCCCTGAGCTTGTGTTCTGGGACCTTGTCTTTTCAGGGCTTCCCTGATGGGAACATCTGCCCTGGGACCCTTGCTCCAAGGTGCCTTTGGCTCAAGGTCCTGGGTCTGAGATGCCATTCCCTACTACCTAAAACTGTAAAGGACAAATGAAAAAGACCAGTATTCTCAATTTGTTTCTTAAAGTCAAAAAGCCTAAAGAAAGGGGAATATCCCCCTCTCTCCACCCAGTTTAGTGCAAGGAGAGAAAGAGAAACAGACAAAGAAACAGAGAGACAAAAAGAAAGATTGACCCAGTATGCTATTTTAAAGACATGGGCAGTTCCAGTTATTCAGACACAGTTCACACCAATGTGGAAGGAAAACATAGAATATATTCTCCCAAAAAGCATGTCCCCTGCATCTCCCACTTGGGTGCTCCATCTTAGCTGATCTGAGTATGTGCCAAAGCTTTATTACACATATATAGTTTATACAATAAAAATTGACCTTTAATTGGATCTTCCATTTAGAAATACTGCATTTAAAAATCTTCTTTCAGTGTCTCTTCATGATACCATCTGATTCTAGTTTCTTGAAAGTTTTCCCAGTGGAAAGTAAGCCCTGACAGACTCTAACAACCTAAAAAGCCTTCAAGGATTAATTTGTGTGTGGGGGAGGTATCTATTTCAGCTTATAATTTAGATTTATTACCTCTCCATCAGAAAAAAAGAATCATACTTCAGCATTTCATTGCCAGTCCTTTGGAATCAGAATTAGTCATTTTATTGATTGGAATTCTTAAATTGCTCAAAGCTAGTTTTCTTTATAATTCCATCATTATGTTGCATCTTTTCCTAGTTCTCTTCACTTCATTATGTAAAAATTCACAATATTCTTATGGAATTTTCTGAGAGTATCCTTTCATCATTATTTTATAATGATGTTTCTTTTCTTTTCTTTTTTTGATTCCTTGTGAGGTTTTCTTTTTTTAATACAAAGCTTTTTATTTTCAAAATATATGCATAGTTTTCAACATTCACCCTTGCAAAACCTTGTGTTCCAATTTTTTTCTCCCTCCCTTCCCTCCACCCCCTCCCCTAGACAGCAAGTAATCCAATATATGTTAAACATGTACAATCCTTCTCTCTATATTTATCATGCTGCTCAAGAAAAATCAAATCAAAAAGGGGCAAGACAAGAAAGAAAACAAAATGCAAGCAAACAGCAAAAAGGTGAAAATGCTATATCATGATCCACATTCAGCTCTCACAGTCCCTTCTCTAAGTATAGATGGCTCTCTTCTTCACAAGATCATTGGAACTAGACTGAATCCCCTCATTCTTGAAAAGAGCTATGTCTATAAGAATTAATCATCATATAATTTTGTTGTTGCTATATACAATGATCTCCTGGTTCTGCTCATTTCACTTAGCATCAGTTCAGGTAAATCTTTCCAAGCCTCTCTGAAATCATCCTCCTGATTGTTTCTTTTCTTTTTTTTCTTTTCTTTCTTTTTTTTTTTTTTTTTTTTTTTTTGCTTTTTGCTGAGGCAATTGGGGTTAAGTGACTTGCCCAGGGTCACACAGCTAGGAAGTGTCTGAGATCAGATTTGAACTCAGGTCCTCCTGAGCTGGTGCTCTATCCACTATGCCACCTAGCTGCCCCTCTCCTGATTGTTTCTTACAGAACAATAATATTCCATAACATTCATGTACCATAATTTATTCAGCCACTCTCCAATTGATGGGCATCCATTCAATTTCCAGTTTCTAGCCACTACAAAAAGAGCTGCCACAAACATTCTTGCACATGTGGGGCCTTTTCCCTCCTTTAAGATCTCTTTGGGATACAAGCCCAGTAGAGACACTGCTGAATCACAGGGTATGCACAGTTTTATAACTTTTTGGACATAGCTCCAAATTGCTCTCCAGAATGGTTGGGCCAGTTCACAACTCCACCAACAGTGTATCAGTGTCCCAGTTTTCCCACATCCCCCCCAATATTCATCATTATCTTTTTTTCTGTCATCTTAGAAAATCTGAGAGGTGTATAGTGGTACCTGAGAGTTATATTAATCTGCATTTCTCAATGGTGATTTAAAGCATTTTTTCAGATGGCTAGAAATGGTTTTAATTTTTTCATTTGAAAATTTTTCATATCATTTGACTATCAATTGGAGAATGTTAGCAAAGGACTATATACCTGTTATCTAAGAACCAGCCTAATTTCAAAAAGACTCATCATCAGATTGGTCTCCAGGGCAATGATGAATTTCTCTGCCTTGGTAATTTTTGAGGGCCTTTTATCAAGTCATAGAAGAGTTGTGCTCTTCATTACAGAAAGAAATACCCACACCAATGAAGTACACAGATACTTAAAAACTTGAAGTCTGTAAGACCAAGTATAGTTTACTACATTAAGTTCAGGGCTTACTTCATGACAAGGGGACTGAGCAACCTCTGTCCAATATGAGTTTATTTTTTTGTCTGAGACTTGGTATTCTGTATAACCTGTGGTTTTGAGCTGCAACTCTGAGCTCTCACACCAGTTTCAGTCCTAAAGATTTCTCAGTAAATGGTTTGTTTACTCATGGGAATTATCTGGAATTGGAATCTGGAATATTGGGATTATTTGATTTTGGCTTGTTTCTAACTCTCCAGTGGGATCTTTAGCTTTCTTGCAAATATCAGTCCAATAATAAGCACTTAAACACATAGAATGGGTTTATGACAAAACAGAAAGGAACAGAAAAGCAACTCATATCTAAGCTCAGCTATCAAAGGAATAGTAATAGCTTGCTCTCCAGCAAATGCTATTTTCTTCTTCTGCCTCACCCCAGAGATTCAGTCAAGTTCCCTGAATGGAATCCAGAGCTTCCTCTTGGGCACTGGGGTCTTGGTCTTCCTCTCAGGAGGAAGCACTCTCTCTTTCTTCAGCACTCTCCCTCAGTCTAGATCCCCTTCTCTCAAATCTTTTCAGTCCCATAGATTTCTGCCCAGCTCTTCCTGCTCAGCATTATTAAGCAAAGCACTTGAATGTAGAGAGCAGGCCTGGGAGTCTAGTTCTAACTAAAAATTTGCTAGCTATGTGACCTTAGGCAAATCACATAATATAATAATAACAATAACAATAATAATACAGTTTTCCCTTCCACGGCACAAGGGTTTGAGATGTGGAAAATCCTACTAAATGGGAAATCCATGCAAAATGTTTTGGCTCTCTCTTCATATCCAGAGAAGTCTGAATATTTTCTTTCTTTTTTTTTTCTTATGAGTTGCTAGTACCTTATTGTAAAATTTGGGTTAAACATTTGGTCATAAGCTCTACACTGGTTTTTATGTATTGTCTGTCGCTTCTGCAAAAATCTAAAAATATTCCCATTTAATTCTTATGCTGAACTGTGATATATCGAAACTGCAATGGGAGAAGTTTGGAGAAGGGAAAACCCTAACAACAACAATAATAATAATAGTAGCATTTATCTAGCACTTATTATATATCAGGTATTGTGCTAATTATTTTCTCTTTTGAGCCTCACAGCAATCCTAGGAGGCAGGAACTATTACTATCCCTATTTTACAGATGTTTACCCTGAGGCAAACAGGGACTCAGTGACTTGTTTGGGATTACACAACTAGTCTGAGGTCAAATTTAAATCCAGAACCCGGCTCCCCTGGCCTCCAGAACCCGGCTCCCCTGGCCTCCACCACTGGCTTGCTTTTATCCTGGACACCATACCTGAGAACTCCTTTCTCCGATGGCCCTCTCTCCACCCCACCCCCATCAATCCCATCCACATCTTGATCTTTTCGTCCACTTTAGGGCTTTTCTCCCATCTTGTACATAGGAAAGACAAAAGCCCGCCCGAATCCCCTCCAACCACTTGGATTCTTTTGGCGTAACTCTTCTGTTTGCATCTGGAAATCTTCAAAAAAAGAAGATTATTCTCGTTTATTTTTTGCATCTTGAGGTTTATAGTCTTGTGAGATTTCATTAGATTTTGTAATCTAACCTGACTGAGGAGTCAAGTACAAGAAGCCTGTTCAGCTGTGCAAGGCCACAGGAAATGAAGCTATTCACCAGGAGTTTCCTATTCTCTCCTTTTCTATATCGCAAAACTGCAAGACAATCTCCCTTATTCTCTTCTTTTTTCCATTGTCTAAGGAAGACATGACCCTTCTCTTTGCCAAGGTCAATCCCTGTATATGTACTCTAGATCTCATCCACTCTAGTCTTTTCCAACAGATTGCTCTTACAATCACCCCCTTCTGTCTGTTTCTTTCGGGCTTTCTTCTTCCTCCTCCTTTTCCTCCTCTTTCTCCTTTTCCTCCTCCTTCTCTTCTTTCTCTCCTTCTCCAATCTTCATTCTATTTCCTTCCTTGTTGTCTGCAAAATTCAACTCTTCTTCTTCCTGAAAAAAAAAATCTTAACTAGACCCCAACAATACTTTGAAGCACTCGTCCCTTTTGCAATCAGGATCCTAGAAAAAGTTCTCTGTCCCTATTGTTTTCATTTCTTTTCCTCTCAATTAATTTTTTTATTTATTAAACTTTTTTAATTTTCAAAACATATGCATGGATAATTTTTCAACATTGATCCTTGCATAGCTTTGTGTTTCAAATTTTCCCCTCCTTTCCCCCACGCCTTCGCCTCGATTGCAAACAATCCAATATATATTATATGTATTAAAATATATGTTAAATTGAATATATGTAAACATTTATACAATTATCTTGCTGCACAAAAAAAATCAGATCAAAAAGGGAAGAAAATGAATAAGAAAAAATGCAAGAGAACAACAACAAAAAGAGTGAAAATGCTATGTTTTAATCTACAATCCAACCCCACAGTCTCTCTCTGGGTATAGATGGCTCTCTTCATCACAAGATCATTGGAACTGGCATCAATCATCTCATTGTTGGAAAGAGCCACATTTATCAGAATTGATTGTTGCTCTCAATTAATTTTTAAACCTTTGTGATTTAGATTTTGACCTTACTCCACAGAATTAGTTCTCAACAGTTACCAATTATCGCTTGATTACTTATTGGACATCTCAAACTGTATATGCTATAGCCATCTTTAACTCATCGTGTCCAATATTAAACTTATTTTCCCCTTTGAGTCTTCCCTGATTCCTGTCATTCCTGTTACTTTTAAGGGTACCACCATCCTCCCAATCAAGCAACCTAAGTGCCATCCTCAGCTCTCCTTCTCTCTCATGTCCCATCTCAAGCAAAGGCCTGTTGATTTTACCTTTGAAACCTGTCTCTCACAAACTCCTTTCCCCCTCTCTTTCTCTAGTACTCTCCCTTAGTATAGATCCCCTTCTCTCAAATCTCTGTTTTTCAGTTCAATCCTTTATCACCTTAGGCCTGGACTAGAGTCTCCCTGCCACAAGATTTTTCCCACTCCAGTCCATCTTCCACTCGGCTGTCAAAATAATCATCCGAAAGCCCAGGTCTTCATATAAAGTGAACCCTCATGGGTCTCTATCACCTCCAGGTTCAGATACAAAATCTTCTGTTTGGGATTCACATTCTGATCCTCCTCCTAGCCTTTCCAGCCTTCTTGTGCTTCACGTCCTGTACCATGTACTTAGTGACCCAGTATCGCTATTGTCCTTGCTGGTTCTTTCACATTGTAGTCACATCAATGTTGTCTCTCTTATCTCTGCCTCCTGGCTTCCTTGCTTACCTTCAACTCCCAGCTAACATCTCACCTACTTCAGAAGTCTCTCAATATATCATGGGTGCATGAGAATTTAAAGGGCAATTTGGGAGAAGTTTTGTGAAAGCCACAGACAACACAGAGATGACAGAAAAAGCTTAGAAACTCAGAAGTGCATAAAATATAGTGTTATACAATATCAATATATTTTACCTTTTAACTCCATAACAATTCAGATTTCTTCTGAAGGAAGAGCCAAAAAGATTTTTTTTGGATTTTCCAAACCATAGGGATGCCATGCCCCCAAATATGGAAGGGCTAACTATTTCAAACTGGATGTCCTGGAGATAATCTCAAACTCAGTATCCCAAATGAAATCCACCCCATTTTTTCCTTTTCCCAAAGCACAGAACTTTTCTGAACTTGGCACTCCCTTCGCACCTCATATTCTATTGCCCCTTATATCTTTTCTATGTGTTCTCTCTACTCAGATGGCCACCATCTAGGGCAGGTCCCCATAATCAATTATCTGGTCTACAGTGATAGCTTCCTGACTGATGACCTTGACTGAAGTGCTTTTCCCTACTAATCCATGCTCTACAGGGCTGCCAAAGTGATTTTCCCAAAGTGTTCCAGTGATTCACTCTTGCCTCAGGATCAAATAAATTCATAGTTTAGTTTTCAAAATCCTTCTAAACTTTCCCAACCTACTCTTCCAACCTAATTATATGCTGCCTCCCTCACCACACCAGTCAAACTGGACTTCTTGGTATCAAGAAGTGGACACAAGACCATGTCCCATCTTCATACTTTTTTACATTCCTGAAATGAAACCCCTTCCCATCTTTACCTCTTGAATCTCTTTCAAAACTCAGCTCAGATAACACTTTCCACATGAAGCTTTTCCTGATCTTCCCAACTGCTTATACTCTTTATTCCACTCAAAAAAATTGCCTTGCATTTGTTGTCTTAATATTTTGTATTTACTTTTTTGTTATGTAAATCGTGTCTCAGTCAGTTCAGTCAATAAATATATATTAATTGCCTACTATACTTTTGGTGGGACTTCTAAAGAGACGGATAGCTCTGTGTGATATAACTGTGTCAATGGGACAAGTCAGTTAACCTCTGTTTGCTTTAATCCTCTGGAAAAGGGAATAGTAAATTCCTCTAATATCTTTGCCAAGAAAACCATAAGAACGCATGGCCTTGGGCAGCTAGGTAGCACAGTGGATAGAGTACCAGTCCTGAAGTCAGGAAGACCTGAGTTCAAATTTGGCCTCAGACACTTAACACTTCCTAACTGTGTGATCCTGGACTAGTCATTTAATCCCAATTGCCTCAGCAAAAAAAAGGGAAAAAAAAAGAAAAAAAGAAAAAAGAAAAGAACAGTATGGCTCATGGGATCATGAAGAGTTGAACGTTACTGAACAGTATTTCAGATGTTGTGTTGAATGCTGGGAATACAAAGAAAGCAGATCAAAAAGCTCACAGTTTCTCCAATAAAATTTAAGCTCCTTGAGAGTATGAACTGTTTTCTTATTGTTTTTGCATCCTCAAGACTCAGTGATATTGCCAGATACATTGCAGTCACTCAAAATATTTGTTGAGTGATTGGTTGATGAGTCACTCAATGCCAGGTAATTTTTTTGTTTTGTTTTGTTTTGTTATTAGGAAAAATGTAATCTGTTTTATTTTGTCTTTAAAAAAAATACTATCTACCACCACCCTTTGTAATTACATGTTAAAACAATTTTTTAAACTTTTTTTTAGGTTTTGAGTTCCAAATTTGATCTCTTTCTTCTTCCCTATCCTCTCCTCTCCCTGAGATGATAAACAATCCAATATAAGTTATATATGTGAAATCATGTAAAACATTTCCATATTAATCATTTTGTACAGGAAGATAGAAGGAAGGAAGGAAG
>JAJPUD010002780.1:264224-286765 GCA_023553655.1 Myrmecobius fasciatus
GAAGGAAGAAAGAAAGAAAGGAAGGAAGGAAGGAAGGAAGGAAGGGACGGAGGGAGGGGGAAAGGGGGAAGGAAGGAGGAAGTGAAAATGGCATACTTCTGTGAAACAATATCAGTTCTTTCTCTAGAGGCAGACAGCATACTTCATCATGAGTGCTTTGAAATTGTCTTACATCATTGTATTACTGAGAAGAGCTAAGTGTTCACAATTCTTCATTGGACAATATTGCTGTTACTGTGTATGACTGTTCTACTGGTTCTGTTCATTTCACTTTGCATCAGTTCATGCAGATTTTCTCAGGTTTTTCTGAAATCATCCTGCTTGTCTTTTCTTATAGCATAATACTATTCCATCACAACCATATACCACAGCTTGTTCAGTTATTCCCCAATTGAGGGGCAAAAAAGGTCCCTGTTTAGGAGATGGCACTTGAGAGAAGCTTTAGTCCAATGATAAGCAGAAAGAAGTTAACCAACTATGAGAATTTCTGTGTAAAAGCTTTCGTTAAATGGACAAAGGTTGAAAACAAGGAAGCAAGCATTTAAGCATCTACTATGTGCCAGGCTAAGCCGTTAAAAATATTCCCTCATTCAATCTTCACAAGAACCCTGGGAGGCTGCTATTTCCACGGGAAGAAGAGCTGCTATCATCCCCATTTTTGATTGATGCTGTTAATTCACTTTTCAGTGGTGTCTGACTCTTGGTGATCCCATTTGGGGTTTCTTGGCAAAGAGTGGTTTGTCATTTCCTTCTCTAGCTCATTTTACAGATTAGGAAACTGAGGCAAGCAGGGTTAAGTGACTGACAACAGGCCTGGCATTCTACCCACTGTGACATTTAGTTGCCCCAATTTTACAGTTGAGCAAATAGGCAGACGGAGGTGAAGTGACTTGCTAGGGTCATTCAGCTAGTAATCAGAGTCAGAGGCCAGGTCTGAATTCAGGTTTTCCTGACACCTGGCCCAGGATGCTATATACCAAAGCACCTCACTGCCTCTAAGATGAAGGAGCACTTTTACCAATACTAAGCCTAGGCTGGTCTGCCTCAAATCAAAGGACCTGGGTTCAAAGCTTATTTCTGACACATATTCTCTGTGTGACTCAGGACAAATCTCTCCTTCTCTAAATGTTCCCTGGCAACCCTTTAAGACTATAAATATGTACCAGAGAGGTATCTAGGTCATGCAGTGGATAAATTTCTGGATCTGAGGTCAGGAAAAACCACTTCAGATCCTGCCTTACACACGTATTAACCGGCTGATACTAGATAAGTCGCTCAATTTCTCAAGATCAGTTTCCTCATCGGTAAAACAGGGATAGCAATAGAATTTATCTCATAGAATTGTTGTGAGTATCAAACAAGATAATTTGTAAAGTACTTTGCAAACCTCAAAGTTCTCTATAAATACTATTATTATTCTTATTATTAATTATAAAGAAAGTTTAGATCTATATTAATAGTTTCCTTATCAAGACTTCCCTATATCATTGAAATCACAGATTCAATATTTTGTATGACTTCACAAGTATAACTGATATCAAATAGTTTGCTTTCTCACTGGATGGTGGAAATGTGAGGAGGAAGAGAATTTAGAAGTTGAAAAACATTTAAATGAATGTTAAAAATAAGTAAGAAATCACAGGTTTATATAGCAAAAAAGAGAGGTCATCCCCTTTTATTTAAAAATGTCATTTTAAACTCTTTTTTTGAGGACAAAAGGGCTATTCTAATAGTATTCCAATTCACATACAATCTAAACAGTCTTTTAGATATCTTGAAAAGCTTTCCCTCGTGTGGATCCGAGATGCTGAGGTACTGATTTTTCTACCTGAGAATCTAGGCCATTCTCTACACCTGACTTGAAAAATAAATACTTTGGTTTTTTAAAAATTCCCTCCCTAGAATCCAGTTTGGCAGGGACATAGCCTGAGTTCCCAAATATACTGAAGGAGTGCAAGTTTCAGTATGTCCTACAAACCTGGAAAGGCTTTGAGTACTGCTGGTGGTGCACTAATGTCAGCCCAGCTCAGTGCAGAGAAGCTTTATCATCCAGAGCTCTCCTCCAAGATGAATTTTTCAGTCATGTTGCCGATTAAGGGGTTGTGACCTGCATTAGTGGAGAGAATGTACCCACAGAGAGGAAATCCAAGAACCAAAGTAAAGATTCAAAAATGAGGATATAACCTGATAGAAATAGCTATGAAGCATTGTCCCCTTCAAACAACAGAATTAACTGGAGATGAGGTAAAAAGCAAAAATCATCCTCCTACCCAGAAAAATCAGAGATGAAACTTTACTGCCATCATCTGGCTGAACTCTGAGACACAACATAGAAAAGAGAACATTTCTTTCTTTCTTTTTTTTTTTAATTCCCTGAAACTGTCCAAATTCACAAATTCAAACAAGAAAAAAACATCAGAACTAGTAAAATTCAATTTCATCACATATTTGTTAAGCAAAGCAGTTGGATGTAGAGAACAGGCCTGGAGTCTAGTTCTAACTGAAAACTTGCTGGCTATGTGACCTTAGGCAAATCACATAATATAATAATAACACTAACAATAATAATACAGTTTTCCCTTCCACGGCACAAGGGTTTGGGATGTGGAAAATCCTCCTAAATGGGAAATCCATGCAAAATGTTTTGGCCCTCTCTTCATACCCAGAGAAGTCTGAATATTTTCTTTTTTTTTCTTATGAGTTGCTAGTACCTTATTGTAAAATTTGGGTTAAACATTTGGTCATAAGCTCTACACTGGTTTTTATGTATTGTCTGTCGCTTCTACAAAAATCTAAAAATATTCCCATTTAATTCTTATGCTGAACTGTGATATATCGAAACTGCAATGGGAGAAGTTTGGAGAAGGGAAAACCCTAACAACAACAATAATAATAATAGTAGCATTTATCTAGCACTTATTATATATCAGGCATTGTGCTAATTATTTTCTCTTTTGAGCCTCACAGCAATCCTGGGAGGCAGGAACTATTATTATCCCCATTTTACAGATGTTTGTCCTGAGGCAAACAGGGATTCAGTGACTTAGTCTGAGGTCGAATTTAAATGCAGGTCTTCCAAGCACTCTAGCTACAACTCTGTAATTCTGTAATTTGCAGGTTGCAGATCTGCATCATAGGAGTTTAATCACAGGAAATTCACTACCCAAACAAAATTACTGTTCTAGATTCCCCCAGAACGTTCAAAATTCTGTGTTATATGCTGAGGAATAAGCCAAATACAAAATAGATCCCAGATGGGATCCTGAAGAGTTAGTCCCTATTGAAAAATGACTAAACAACATCTAAAGATATGGATACAAGTATGCTCAATTCGGGGAACAGCAGGTACTCTAGTTTGGCTGAAAAATTAATATGTGAATGGGAGCAATAGGAAATATATGCAAAGGCAGTTGGGAACCAGACTGGAGGTCTTTAGGAGCCATACTGAGGATTTTGTGCATTCCCCTAGAGGCAACAAAGAGTTCCAAAAGATTTTTGAGTAGGAGAGTGAAAAGACCAGATCCGTGTTTTAGCAACTGTAATATGGCAGCTACACAGAAGGGAAAAGAGAGAATCAAAGCAGGAAGACTTGATAGGAGACATTGTAATATAATATACAAGAGATAATGATTGAGGCAGTGGAGTCCAAGTTTTGCACCTTTTATTACCTTTATTAGTCACGTTGAGGAGGATATCAAAGTTAAATAAGCCACAGGACATATCTTCTAGGAGCTTGGAAACTAGGAGGCAGAATAAGAATGGCTCATAAAGATCTGAAGTTCAAGGTATATTAGTGTCAAGAAGGTTGATTTGGACCAGAGCTCAAATTTTAGTTCTGCCATATATTCTTGTGCAATTTTGGGAAAATATCTTAATCTTTCTGGAACTTATCCACTATACATTTGAGAACAGGTTTTCCCTAAGGTTCATTTCCATTTTCAATCTCATATAATCAAAAGTATGAAAGAATTACAAAGTCCATGTAGTCCAACCCCACATCCAATACATGAATCTCCTCTGGAACATCCCTAACAAGAAGAAATAAATAAGCACATAGAACCTGAATCAAAGAATAAAAGTTTAGAATAGACAAAAAGGAGATAAATTATATTTATTTAAATTATATTATACAGATAAATTATAGAAATAGGCATTAATGGAGAGAATAAGGGAAAAAATCCTTTCTTTAGAAAAAGATGCAGGAGAAAATTCTGGGAAGATGGCAGGGTAGGCCAGAAAATTCAGCTCTCCAAATTTCTTGTACAGAAAAAAGATAGAACATTGCCAGAAAGGGAATGGAGAGGAGCAGAAATAAAAGAAATAGGGCAAAATCAGTTGTTTTCCCAAGACAAGGAGACCCCAGAAAAGACCCAACCTCCTGGGGCAGAGGCTCAAGTCAAGTGCAAACACCTCCAGACCAACTCTGAGAAATCAATAAAGAATAAATCCTGGAGGTAGCTGGGGTGGGGAGATATCATAGTTTTTATCCACCAGAGGGACTACAGAGAATAAAATTACAGGTAGGAAAGTGTGACTGGGAGCTCCATCCCTGGTTTAGAAGTGGAGAAGGGAGACCAAGGTTGAGACCCATAACAGATCTCAGAAAATAACGGTTAAAAAGGACCTGAAGTCTGGGGCATTATCCCTCATAGGAACTAGAACTTGATCACAATAATAGCTGTTAAAAATAAAATAAAATAAAAATGAACAAGCAAAGGAGAAAGAACCCAATCACAGATAGCTACTATGGCAAAAGAGAAAATCAGAGTTCATTTTCAGAGGAAGGTACTGGAGCTAAAAAAAAAAAAAAAAAAAAAATCAATTCCTTTTTCAATGAGAAATGTCAAATAGTCCCAAGCCCAAAAAGATTTCTTAGAACTAAAAAGAACTCAAAAAATCAAATAAGAGAGATCAAGGAAAAATAGAAGAAAAAATGAGAGTAATTCACAAAAATCAAGAAAATTATGAAAAGTCAACCAACTTGAAATAGAGAATCAAAAACTTAAGGAAGAAAACAATTCCTTGAAAATTATAATTGGAGGGGCAGCTAGGTGGCATAGTGGATAGAGCACCAGCCCTGAAGTCAGGAGGACCTGAGTTCAAATCTGGTCTCAGACACTTCCTAGCTGTGTGACCCTGGGCAAGTCACTTAACCCCAATTGCCTCAACAAAAAGAAAAAAAAAAAAAAGAAAATTATAATTGGGCAAAGGGAAACCAAATGATGTTCTAAGACACAAAGAAATAATAAAATAAAATCAAAAGAATGAAAAAGTAGAAGACAATGTGCGACACAAGAAAAACAACTAAGGGGCAGCTAGGTGGTGCAGTGGATAGAGCACCAGCCCTGAAGTCAGGAGGACCTGAGTTCAAATTTGGCCCCAGACACTTACCACTTCCTAGCTGTGTGATCATAAGCGAGTCACTTAACTCCAATTGCCTCAGAAAAAAAAAAAAAAGAAAGAAAAGAAAAAGAAAAACAACTAATCTGGAGAACAGATCAAGGAGAAATAATATAAAAATAGTTAAACTGTCTTAAAATTATGATAAAAATAAGAATTTTGTTACAATACTATAAGAAAGTATTAAGGAAAATTGCCCTAAAATTCTAAAACAGAAAGCAAAGCAGAATTAGGAAAAAGTCCACCCATTACCACCTGAAAGAGATGCCAGGAAGAAAACTTACAGTAATCATAGTCAATCAAAGCTCCCAAGTCAAGAAGAAAATATTGGAAGCAACAAGAAAAAGAAAACAATTTAAATATTATGGAACTATAATAAGGATCACACTAGACCTACTACGTAAGGATTATACAAACTACTATGTTAAAAGGTCTTGGAATACTATATTTCAGAGCAAAAGAGCTGGAGTTACTTACTTAGCAAAGGTAAGTACATTTAACAAACAGAAAAACTTAAGGGAAATCTTGATATATAACATCCAGGAGAAATATAAATATTAAGAACCAATTATAGGAGACTCAATTAAGTTAAATCTTTTATTTTTTATTTGTGAGAATATTATCAATACTTTTTTAACTGTCATTTTTACTTGGGTAGTTGAAAGAAAGGCTTGGGCTATGGTGAGTATAATGGGATGATTCTAAAAAAAAGTTCTATAGGGAGACTTTAAAAAGAGCAATGATTTCATACAAATAAGGGAAAAAAGGAAAAACTGATAATGAGGAAGTTAGCAGGGAGGAAGACAGGTAGTGCTGAAACCTTTTATCTTATTGGGAATGGGTTGAAGAGGGAACAACATACATATTTGGCAGGGTATAAAAGTCTTCTAAATTCAGAAAGAAACTAAAGGGAGAAGGAATAGGATGGGGGGAGAGGATAAAGGAAGGATTTTTGGAGGGGTGGATAGGTTAAGGAATAAGAGGGCAAGGTAGTACATAGATGTAAAATAGAGAAAGACAAAGTATAGGAAAAGGATGAGAAGGATAGTAAAGAGAATAGGAAGGAGAAAAATAAACAAGTAATTATAGCTTAGAATATAAATGGGATAAATTCACCCATAAAATTGAAATAGATAATAAATTAAAAATTTGAACTCAACAAAATGTTGTTTTCAGGAAACATAAAAATGAGACATACACACAATCATAAAATAAAGATCAGGAGTAGAATCTATTACACACAAAAAAAAGCAGGAGTAGTAATCATGATCTCAGACAAAGTTAAAACTAAAATAGATTTAATCAAAAGAGAAAAATAGGGAAAGTATATTATATATCAGCCTTTAATCAATATTGTTTTAAACTATTTAAAATAATTAGACACTGTAAAATTGGAATATTGCTGTGGAAATAGGTGATATTATTATGCTAATTTTACAGGTGAGGAAAAAAGAAGCTGATAGTATTTTTCTTGATTATGCAAGTTGTGACTTAGCTTGAGTCACACAGCTAATAAATGTCTGAGGGAAGACTTGAATTCTGATTTTCTGGATTCCAGGTCTAATTCACTGCTTAACATAAGTAAATCAATTTGGAAGAAAGAACGAGTTTGAGGTAAAGAATAATAAACTATATTTTAGATGTGTTGAGTTTGATGTACCAGTGGGACAAAATATAGGTTGGGAGTTCAGGACAATGATCTGAATTGAGAATATAGAGTTAAAGATCAGCTAGATAAAGGTCATAGCTGAAGCATAAAGATGAATGAAATTGCTGAGAGAGAGTGCAGAGAGAAAAAAGAAGGTGGTCAAGGGCTGGTTTGTGGTAAATAAGGAGACAGACTTTGAACTGGATCTATCTCCAGCTAATGTCAGGACATTTTCTTGCCGGTCCTTATTCATGGAGGCACATGTCTGTAATCCCTGCTACCCAGGAGACCAAGGCTGATGAATTGCTTGAGTTCAGAAGTTCTGAATTGCAGTGGGCTTAAGCTGGTTAGGTATCTAAACTAGGTCCTTCAAATGATGGTGTCTCCTTGGGAAACAGGGATACCAGGATGCCTGTGGAAGGATGAACCTACTAGGTCAGAAACCCCAACAGGTCAGTGTTCTTGAGCCAGTTGGTAAATGGCTCCAGTTCAAAAACGGCCACTGTACTTTTAGCAAAAGCATGGTACAAGATAAACTCATTAAAATTGTCATTTTTTTCTGTATATTTGTTGTTTAGTCATTCAGCAAAAATAACCCTAAGCACTCTCTCTATAAACTTTCTTGCTGTTTATTTTAAAGGAGGTAAACATGCTAGCCATGAAAGAGAATTTAGAATACAGGAAAATAAACACATATGTATATACAAATACATATTGTGTATATGTGCACATATACATATATACACATGTCTATGTATGTGTGTAATTGTTGAATTTAGTTGTGTCCAGCTTTTGGGGGTTTTCTTGGCAAAGACACTGGAAGGGTTTGCCATTTCCTTCTCCAGCTCAATTTATAAATGAGGAAACAGGGTTAAATGACATGGCCAAGGATCAACATAGATAAAAATGTGGCTGAGGCTGGATTTGAGCTCAGTTCTTTCTGACTCCAAGCCTAGCACTCTATCCACTGTATCACTGCATCAATGTGATATATACATATATGTGTATGTATGTGTATATATATATATATATATAGAGAGAGAGAGAGAGAGAAAGAGAGAGAGAGAGTCACTAAAGAAATTCATTTGACTAGATCATGCATATTTGTTACAAGGAAAAAATTTATTACAATGAGGTAAGAAAGAAAGAGAATAAATTTCTGTTATTTTTTAATGAGAGATAGGAGGGTGGTATAGATGTGAAATGTTATATGTACTTTCAGACGAAGTCACTGTACTATTAGTTTTACTTAATTATTTCTGTTTTGTTACAAAAAGACCTTTTGTGAAATGGGAGGAATCTCTAAATGTAATACAGAAACAAAACATATCAATAATATTTTTTTTAATTTGAAGGCATAGGAATAAAAAGACTTTTTCCTTAATAAAAGCATTTACCTAAAACCAAAATACAGTATTGTTTTGTTACAGAAAAAAATTAAAAGTTTTCCTAGTAAGATCAAAAGTAAAACAAAGATGTTTACTATTGTCATTTTTAATTAACATAGCAATAAGATAAGAAAAATAATTAAGGAAAAAATGGAAAAATGTTTTCTCTGTTTTGAAATAACATGAAAATTGAGGATCAGAAATAGTTGGGAACAATTAATTGCTTCAATAAAGCAAGATAAAAGATAAAGCCATTAAAATTGTCATTATTTCTGTGTGTTTGTTGTTGTTTAGTCATTCAGTCATATCTGATTCTTTGTGACCCCATTTAGAAGTTTTTTTTTTTTTTAGCAAAGATACTGGGGTGGTTTTCTTCTCCAGCTCATTTTATACATGGGAAAACTGAGCAAAAAAGGTGAAGTGATTTTCCCAGTGTCATACAACTAATATCTGAGGGCAAATTTAAAATCAAGATCAGTCTTCTTGACTTCAGGCTTGCTACTCTCTCTACTACACCACCCAATTGCCTTGTACAGTATTAACAAAAATTAGGAAGAAGAGATAGAGAAATCTCATTTCAAATAGCAACAAAATACCTTAAGTATCTGGGAATTAACCTTGTAAGGCAAACACTGAACTTATATGAATAAATAAAATTATAAAACAATTTTCAAAAAAGAAAAATTGAAGATATATTCAATCTTCATGGATGGGCTGCCCTAATATGGTAAATCTATAGATATTAGTCAATAGATTTAATGCTTTCTAAATCAAATTACCAAGAAAATACTTTATAGAATTCGATAACATAATAAAATTTATATGGGGTTAAAAAAGGTCAGGTATCTTTATATTACTAGAAGTGAATCTGTTTTCCTTTTTCCTCATATATGTATCAATATTGAATTTTTTTCAATACATTTTGCTAGTATAATAGGTAAAAATCATACTTCTGAGCCATTTTAATTTTCATTGAAATTTCAGTGGAATAGTTTCTATTTCTTCTTTGGAAAAAAGCATATCTTTTGACAAAATATTTATCTACTGAAAAATTATTTAAATTCTGTAGTTGTCAGTTATTTATAGATACTAGATTTTTGTTCAGTGACATTTCATGCAAATTTTCCCCCTCTAGTTCATATCTTTTCTAATTTTTTTTCCTATATTTATTCCATTTTGGAAAAAAGCATTTTGTTTTCACATAATTCTTTATAATATGTTCTACTCAAAGGATCAAAAATCTTGAACTCAGAAGGCAATGTGGCATAATGTCTCAATAGCAGGAAAACCTGCCTCTGACACATAGTGGTTGGACAAGTTCCTTGTCCTTTCAGTGACTCAGGCAATTTTCTAAGATTATATGTAATCTGGAGAAAATAGTGGGGAAAGGGCAGGTGCCAAAACTTGCATTGATAAGAGTTTCCTTACCTGGGACTAGTATTTAATGAAATCCCAGGTCCAGTCACTTTCCCTAATATTTTCTATGTTGTAACTGGTTATAAACTTATTCCTTATCCAAAGGGGTAAGCAATATTAACTTTTTGTTTTAACTTTTTAATGGTGCAGTTTTTTACATTTAATTGGAATCTGTGATGGCAAATGGTTTAAACGAATCTTTTAACAAACAGATAATTGCTAAAATATAAGGTTCCATCAGCAAAATGACCTTTTTATGCTGTCTTACTTAACTGATAGGCGGGACAAACTGTACCTTGAGGAGATTCAAATGTGAGATCACTGTGGTACTGCATGGTGTATCAAAAATAAAATGTAGCAGTAATTGATGGAGGGGAAGGAAAAGGGGGAAAAAACCTATCCAATGGGTCATCACTGTCCTGCAAGCTTAAGACCCCTAGATGCTGTTTCCCAAAGCAGGATCTTCACCCCACTATTGAACAGCCACACCCTACACCCCATTTCCCCTCACTCCCCCTTCACAGATGCTGCTGCTTCTGACATTCACAGCTCTGGCTCCCTTAAATCCAATTCACATATAAGTCAGTATATTGAATGTCATTGGTCTTCTTGGGGGATGAAGAACAAGAGTAGCTTGAAGCTCCTCTGATTTTATATGATCCTGGCTCTGTAATTGTGACCCTTCCTGTTTCTCAGCTATTGAGCCCCATCATGCTTTCTTACTTTATTTCTTCGGCACAATCTGAACTCATTAAATTCAACGACAAATCTCGATTCCAGAGGACAAATGATGAAATACACTTCCATCCTCTTGGTAGAGAAGTAGTGAGAGAACTGTAAAAGAGAAAGAAAGAAAATCACAGACCAATTTCCCTAACAAATATTGATGCAAAAATGTTGGACAAAAGGTCATCCGTGTTGTGTTGTTTCGTTTCCTTTAAATTTCTTATTTTTCTTTGATAGAAGAAAGAGTTTGGAAAACGAGGAAGCAGGATATATTAGAAAGTGTTGCTGTTATAAAAAAGAATACATTATCTTTAAAAGTATAAAGGACATGTAATAGATAGCCCAAGCAATCTGTGTAGAGCATGTGTAGGGGGAAACTGCCTTATAAAAGGTAAGATGGAGCTCCATTTGACACAGATAATTTCCCCTTTGGAGTAAAGGATGTTGAATGGGAGAGAGCTCCAGCAACCACTCTAAGAGATGGATGGGTGCCTCATTAGGACTTGAATGGTCCTTCCCCATCTCGGCTGGTATCTGCCTCAAGGTCCTATCTCAGTGCAGCCAGGGAGTATTTGAATTATGTCTCTCTGTTCATATGCTCCTCTGATTATGGAAACTTGCACTTGCCTAGAGTTATAAACAAAGCCCATCTCTCTTAACGGTGTGAAAAATCCTTCCAAAAGAAGCGTCTCCTGTTTCTCCCTCCCCTCCAGCTGAGCTGAAATGGGAATGTGCTTCCCATCTCTGGGAGCCAAAATATCTTCCCGAGTCTCCCTTCTGCCCTCATTAATCACCAGAGGAACATTTGGCGGCAGCCTGCTCTTTGGCTTATAATTGGGCACAGGACACACACGACTATTCAAAGGATGAGAGAACTTCTATCCAAAAGCCAACCAAATAAACCAGTATAGACTGATGCTGGCTCTCAGAAGGAGAAGACTTCTGTCTCTCGATTTCTTCCTCCACTACAGAGAGAAGCAGAGGGATGTGGGTAGCAAGCATCCCATTAATTCCAAATATCATCAAACTGCAAACATAGCCAACCACACACTGTTAAAGTCCCTGAGGAGGGGACAAATCCAGTCTGACCCTGCCTGATGGGGGATTTTTTTTGAATGGTCACTTATTTTTTATACAAATACACATTAAACAGTCTGACGATCAACACCTCATAGCCATGGTTCAGCCCCAAGTCCACATGGGGTGCAGTGTTTGGATTGGAAAAGTTGATAAGCACTGATTCCCAGTGGCCTAGCACTGTTCTAAGTGATGGAGATACGAAGAAAGGAAAAAGACAGCCCCTATCCCAGCTTGTAGTTCAGTGGGGGAAGCAACATGCAGGTGATTCTTATCTCTACCAGAGAAATTCTGATGTGTTCCTGTAGTCTTGACAAGGGGCATATGTCCAGGTTGGGACCAGGACTTGGGGGGACTTTGGTACCCCTGCCCTATGTTGTGCCTGCAGAGCAGTTATGGGTTTGGTGGAAGGAATTTATACCTAATCTCTAAGTTCAGGATCCTGGAGGAACCCATCTTTTACTCTTCTGACTATTTAGAACAGTCCTCAAAGGGCAGGAGACTGACTCTAGAATAAGAAAAGAAAGTACTATTGATAACAAGGCACCAGCTGACTTCAGACTTCCAAGCTCACCTTGAATGTCATCTCCAGAGAATGCTGTCCTGGATCCCCTCCACCAGTAACAATATTCCCCAGTTGGTAGCAATTTATCTTATACCACTTGAATGAATGAATGAATAAATGAAGCATTTATTAAGTGCTTCATATATGTAAAGCCCTGTATTAAGTGCACCTGCAGAGAAGAGAGGAACAATCACAGTCTTAGGTCCTAGCAAGAACAAGTTCAGAAATATGCAGTTGTGCTGATACCTAAACCAGGAAAAGAATGATCCAATCCAAAACAGAGAAAGAAAATCATAGACCAATTTCCCTAATGAATATTGATGCAAAAATATTGGGCAAAATATTAATAAGATGATTAAACAATACATTATAACAATTATATACTATGAACAGGTGGAATTTATAGCAGTGATGCAGAGTTGGTTCAGTATCAGGAAAACTATCAATAAAACTGACTATATCAATAATAAAATAAACAGAAACAATATGACTATCTCAATAGATATTGAAAAAACTTTTAACAAAATATAGTGCCCATTCCTATTAAAATCACTAGAGAGCATAGGAATAAAGGGGGCATTCCTTAAAAGGATAAGCAATATATGTATTTAAAACCATTAGCAAGCATTATTTGTAAAAGGGAGAAGGAAAGAAGTCTTTCCAATAAGATCAGGGATGAAGCAAGGATTCCCATTATCATCACCATTATTCAATATAATATTAAAAAAAGAGAAGAAAAAGAATTCAAAGGTATTAGAATAGACAATGTGGAAACAAACTTACTATTTGTATCTGCTATAGTCAGAGAATCCTAGAGCATCATCTAAAAAATTACTTGAAATAATTAACAACTGGGGCAGCTAGGTGGTGCAGTGGATAGAGCACCAGCCCTGAAGTCAGGAGGACCTGAGTTCAAATCTGGTCTCAGACACTTAACATTCCCTAGCTGTGTGACCCTGGGCAAGTCACTTAACCCCAATTGCCTCAGCAAAAAGCTAAAAAAAAAATAATAAAAAATAATTTACAACTTTAGCAAAGTTACAGGATAGAAGATAAAATCACATAAATTATTAGCATTTTTATAAAACAAAAAAAGCCTGGCAGCAAGAAATAAAAAGAAAAATTCCATTTAAAATAATTGTAAACAATATAAAATACTTAGGAGTCTACCTGCCAAGACAAACCTAGGACTATATGAATGCAATTACAAAACACTTTTTAGACAAATAAAGTCAGACCTAAACAGCCAGAAAAATATCAGTGGCTCATAGGCAGACCAAGACAACACAATAAAAATTACAATTCTGCCTTACTAATTTACTTATTCAATATTAAACCAACCAAACTACCCAAAAAATTATCTGATAGAGCTAGACAAAGTAACAACAAAATTCATCTGGAAGAACAGAAGGTCAAGAACATTAAGGGACTTAATGAAAAAAAAATGCAAAGGAAGGTGACCTAACTAGATAACAAACAATATTATAAAGCAGTATTCATCAAAACTATGTGATACTGGTGAAAAAATAATGTTGGCTAATGCATTATTGGTGGACTTGTGTACTAATCCAATCCATTCTAGAAAACAATTTAGAACTATGTCCAAAGAGTTATCAAATTGTGTGGATACTTTGATCCAGCAGTATCACTTTGGATCTGTATCCCAAAGAAATCATAAAAGAGGAAAAAGGACCCACATGTGCAAAAATATTTGTAGCCATCCTTTTGTGGTAGCAAAGAATTGGAAAATGAGTTGATGCCATCAATTGGGAATGGCTGAATAAGTTATAGTATCTGCATGTAATGGAATGTTACTGTTCTGTGAGAAATGATGAGTAGACTGATTTCAGAAAAGCTTGGAAAGATTTTCATGAACTGATGCTGAATGAAGTAAGCAGAGAACATGGTACACAGTAAAAGCAAGATTATGTCATAATCAACTATGATAAATTTAGCTCTTCTTAGCAATGTGATGATCCAAAATAATTCCAATAGACTTGGGATGGAAAATGCCACCTGCAACCAGAAGGAGAGCTATAGAGATTGAATGCTGCTCAAAGCATACTATTTCTACCCATTTTTCTCTTTTCTCTTTCTCATGGTTTTTTCCCCTTTTGTTATGATTTTATTCTCACAACATGACAAATATGGAAATATATTGAAAATGATTGTATATGGATAACCTATATCAGAGTGCTTGCTGTTTTAGGAAGGGGGAGAAAAAAGAGGAAGAGAAAAAATTTGGAATTCAAAATCTTATAAAAGTGAATGTTGGAAACTATCTTTACATGTAATTAGAAAAATAAAATACTATTGAGGAAAAAAAAGAAATAGAGTGTTGAATCAGTTTAATAGATTAAGTACACAAGACACAATAATCAATTACTATTGTAACTTGATGTTTAATAAACCCAAAGACCTTAATTTGGGGAATAAAACTCACTACTTGACAAAGACTGCTGGGAAAACTGGAAAACAATAATTCACTAACTAGGTATTGACCAAATCTCACACCATGTATCATGATAAAGTCAAAGTGGATGCATGATTTAGACATAAAGGGTGAATAAGCAAATTAGAGGAGCAGGGAATAGTCTACCTGTCATATCTATGGGGAGGGGAAGAATTCATGACCAAACAAGAGATAGAGAGCCTTACAAAATACAAAATAGATAATTGTGATTATATTAAATTAAAAAGCTTTTGTACAAACAAAACCAATGCAACCAAGATTAGAAGGAAAGCAGAAAGTTGGGAAACAATCTTTACAGGAGGGGGAGAAAGTGAGGAAGGAAGAAAGAAAATGAGGGAGGAAGGGAGAGAGAAAGGAAGGAAGAAAGGAAGAAAGGGAAAGAAGCAAGGAAGGAAGGAAGGAAAGGAGGGAGGGAGGGAAAGAAGTAAGGAAGGAAGGGAAGGAGGGAAGGAGGGAAGGAGGAAGAAAAGGAAGAAGGAAAGAACAGCATTGCCCAACTCTTAATATGTCCAAGAAAACAGCAACAGGACCATAAATTCATACAGCCCAGCTATAATATCAAGTCCAAGATCAGGAAATAGGTTGGAATGAGCAAATAAACAAAAATAATTCTATCACAAAAAGTTATTATTCTCAAGACACAAAAAGAAGAAGAAAATGATAACTCCAAATATCTAAAAGCAAAACATCAAAGAAAAACATGGCTCAGGCACAAATTCAACAGAAATTTCTAGAAGAAATGAAACAAGAATATTTAAAAGATTTAAAAAAATTTATAAAATGAAATAATGTTAGAGTAAAAAAAATAGAAATGAGAATCATGGGGAGGGAGGGGCAAGGAAAGAATTGGAAAGAGAATTTACCGCTTGGTATAAGGGGTACAACTTGTTACTTAGGAAAATTACTCCCTGAAAATTAGAATGGACTAAATAGAAGCCAACAATTCCAGAATAGAACAGAAATTGTGTTGTTTTTACTCAAAAGACTGAAGAAATAACAAGAAAATGAAAGGTATCTCTTAGCAAAAACAACTGGATTTGAAAAAAAAATTAAGGAGAAAACTCTGAGAATTATTGGATTACCTGAATATCATGAACAACAACAACAACAACAACAAAGTGTGACATCATATTTCAAAAAATTGAGAAAGAAAAATGCCTGTATTACTGCTTTGGTTTTAAGGAACCAGAGGACAAGAAGGACACAGAAAGAATCCACTAGTCATCTCTTGAAAGAAATCACAAAATGATAAAAATATCATAGACAAAAGCAGAGCTTCCAGGTGAAAGGAAACAATACTGTAAGCCTTCTACACTCCTTCCCAAAATAAACTACCAAGAAGTCATCAATAGTCAGGATTACCCATGATTTAGGAGCCACCATTATAAAGAAGTGAAGATCTTGAAATATGATATTTGAGAAACCCAGAGGAAGTAGCTTTAGGAATAAAGTCCTCATTGGGAATTTGAGGGACAACATAGATTTTCTTTTTTTTCTTAAATTAAAGCTTTTTATTTACAAAACAGATGCATGGGTAATTTTTCAACAATGACCCTTGCAAAGCTTTCTGTTACAAATTTTTCCCTCCTTCCTCCCACCCCCTCCCCTAGATGGCAGGAAGTCTAATACACGTTAATTATGTTAAAATACTTGACAAATCGAATATGTATACATATATTTGATTTGTCAAGTATTTTAACATAATATATTACATATTTATACCATTGTCTTGCTGTACAAGAAAAATCGGATCTACAAGAAAAAAAAATCTGAGAAGGGAAACATAATGCAAGCAAACATCAATAGAGAGCGTGAAAATGCTATGTAGTGGTCCACACTCAGATCCCACAGGCCTCTCCCTGGTGTATATGGCTTTCTTCATCACTGAACAACTGGAACTGGTTTGAATCACATCATTGTTGAGGAGAACCATGTCCATCAGAATTGATCATCGTATAGTCTTGTTGCTGGGTATAATGTTCTCCTGGTTCTGCTGATTTCACTCAGCATCAGTTCATGCAATTCTCTCCAGGCCTCTCTGAAATCATCCTGCTGGTCATTTCTTACAGAACAATAATATTCCATGACATTCATATACCATAATTTGTTCAGCCATTCTCCAATTGATGGGTATCCATTGCAGTGAAATAATAGATATAAAACCCTTTGCAAACCCTATTAGCCTACAATCACCATGCCTCTTGTCTGCTGATGACCCTGAGCTTTGTCCTGCACTCCTGCTGAATCCAAGTAACGTTTAATAAGCAAAACAGGAGATATTGGTGAATATTTAAGAACCAGGCTGGGAGAGAGGGGATATGCTCACACACTAAAATTTAAACTGCATTATTAACTTTCTTAAGCCTAAAGGAATTGAAATTTGAGGGGATGCCCATCAGTTGGGGAATGGCTGAATAAGTTGTGTATTAATATAATGGAATATTAATGATGCACAGGATGATTTCAGAAAAGCCTGAAAATACTTAAGTAAATTGATTCTGAGTGAAGAACACTGTACACAGGAAAAGAAAGCAAGATTATGTGATGATCAGCTGTGACAGACTTAGCTCTTCTCAGCAATATGATGATCCTGATACTTCCTTAAACAATGTAAATCACAAACCAGCTACATCTATCTACATAGGTGACTTGTCCATGTTTTCTTGACCATTAGTTTCTCGATAACTGAGTCCCTAATACCTGAAGCTGGATTCCCTCCATCACTACTTACTACACATATACCTGGACATCCAACAACTGATTACTCATAAAACTCTGCCGAATATTTCTTGCCTGGAAAAATAACCTAGTTAGTGTGAGCCTTGGGCTTGGTTTGGACTTTTTGCTAATAGCAATCATATACCCAGTTTTACTCTCTTCTGCCCAATCCCTCATCCCATGCACTGAAACCTGATTTGGGTGAGGGCGTTCATTTTTATTGATATTTTGGTTTGATATCATATTCATTTAATAAAATATCTTTAATCCTTCCCAATATAATAAACTAATAAAAAGGAAGTTGGAGGGAAACAGTGCAGCAAAACTAATGAACATGTCAACTAAGTCTAACCATATTCAGAGATATTAAGAATCACTACAGACCACTACAATAAAGCAAATATTGCAATAAATCACTTCACACAAATTTTTTATTTCCTAAAGTGCATATAAAAGTTATGTTTATACTATACTATAGTCTATTGAGTGGGCAATAGTATTATGTTTAAAAAACAATGTACATAACTTTTTTTTTTTTTTTTTTTTTTTGCTTTTGCTGAAGCAATTGGGGTTAATTGACTTGCCCAGGGTCACACAGCTAGGAAATGTTAAGTGTCTGAGACCAGATTTGAATTCAGGTCCTCCTGACTTTATGGCTGGTACTCTATCCACTGTGCCACCTAGCTGCTCCAATAATGTACATAACTTAATAAAAAAAAATTATTTTAAAAATGCTAACCCTCAGGTTCTGCCTGATCTAGCATTTGTCATCCTTCCTTACCCTAACCTATCTGGCAATATCTGAAGCTCCAGTTATGGCATATGTTCTTATAAAGGGTCAATTCTTAGTCCAAAGAGTTAAAGAATAAAAAATTCTGTTTCCAATAAACACTATCAGGCCTTTTCCCTACAACTACAATTTCCCAGAGTGATTTATTCTACATCTTTTCCCAGGGCTGCATTTCTCACTCTTATTTAATTAATCCACTTAATTAAAATCACAAAGACTTAAGTTAAAATCCATCCTCAAAACATGTACTAGTTGTGTGACCTCAGCAACCTCTGTCTACCTTGTTTTCCTCAACTGTAAATAGGGGATAAAATAGAACCTACCTCAGCATTGTTGTGATGATTGAGATAATCGTAAAGCATTTAGGACAGTGTTGTCTTAATAAATGCTTACTCCCTTCCTTTTAATCATTAGTATAATCTATTTACCTAGTTGCCATGGCTAAAGTGGGGCTTTCCATGTGATACTTGTTTATTATGCTCCTTACCCCAATCAGATGCCTCCAAGACACATACCTAGATCCTTGTGCCTCAGGAGCTGAATAACTATTTGAACTAGAGATAGAGGAGTGCCAAAACCTATAGGAAGTACTTCATATAAATTTTTAAAATCTTGTAATCTATCATTAGTATCATCACCAACAAAAAAATATTTATTGAGCAACCAAAAAGCTTATTGCACGTAAGAGCTAGAAGAACTGGACATGTCAGCTATATGGATTTCAAGTATTAAAAGGATCTGGCTTGACTCCAAAAATGACTACTTTATTCATGACCTGGTATTTTCTCATTCGATTGTCTTTGCTATGCCTAGGTTGAGCATTTAATTTAAATCCATTAGTTCCTTTTTCAGGTTTTACCACAGAAGAATAATTGCTCCATTCTAGTCTGAAATTAATTATTGATATTTAAGACTTCTGTTAGATGCCTGACTGATTCACTTATTTTTTGAATAATAGGACTGAATAGAAAAGGGCACAAGACAGGGCAAATATAATTTTCTGGTAAATTCATCTTTCCCACCACTCTCAAATTAATCTTTCTAAAACAACATGTATTATGTCACTCCCCTCCCCCCAAATCTTTTCTCCCAATTTAATTTTTCCCTTGGTGTCCATAAGAAAAGGGTTTATGCATGATATTGTTAATGTTGTCACTCAAATAAAAATATGGGGTGACTAATCAGTACATAAGGATGCCTGCTGGCCACATGTTGACTTAGTTTTTAAATGTAATGTTATCTACCTTTAAACTTTTAATTCATATCATTATTTGTTTAATGTGATATGTCTATCATCTTTGGTGTAGTAGGAAAAGTAGTAAACTAGGAATCAGGAGAATTGGGTTTCATTCCTAAATTTGATATAATTAAGTAGTTGAGTAGGCAATTAGGTGGCACAGTGGATAGACTGCCAGTAATGGAGTCAAGAAGGCTCACCTTCCTGACTTCAAATCTGGCCTCAAATCTAGCTACATGACCCTGGGAAAGTCACTTAACTCTGTTTACCTCAGCTTCCTCATGTATAAAATGAGATGGGGAAAAAAATTGCAAACCACTCCAGTATCTTTGCTAAAAAAACAAACCAAATGAGAATCAGACATGACTTAAAAACAATGGAACAAATGGAAAAAAAAACAAAAAAAAAACAGTTTTTGAGTGATTAATCTTAGGTGGATGGATCACTTTACATTTCTGGGCCTCATTTTCCCCATCTATAAAATGGAACAATTTATACTCAGAGCAAGATTTATCTCTCACCATTCTCCTTGGACTAACAGACCTAATCTATTTATATGTTGGCTACTGGGATACAGGAAACTAGTGTTCCCTCTGTGATTGTGAAGGACTTGTCACTCAACAGCTAAATTGCTCTCAAAACTTCTCACCCATTATCTACTCTATACAGGTCAAACACCAGCCTCAACACTCCCTGGTACAGCTTGAACCAGATTAAGTGGTCCTTCCTTCCCATCATGGAGACATCTTGCTAAGACTAATCACCCATGACCTTGATCCCATCTATTCTTGTCTTCTACAGGAGCTTTCTCTAACCATCACTCCCTCTCTCTCTCTCTCTCTCTCTCTCTCTCTCTCTCTCTCTCTCACACACACACACACACACACACACATACACACACATACTCATCTTTTTTTCTTTTTTTAATTAAAGCTTTTTATTTGCAAAAAATATGCATGAGTAATTTTTTCAACATTGACCCTTGCAAAGCTTTCTGTTACAATTTTTTCCCTCCTACCCCCCACCCTCTCTCATGCATCTTTAATCTATTCCTTTCTAAAAGCTTCTTCTTTCTCTACAGATACTTCTAGGTTTCTCTAATACAAAAAAAGCACTCTTACAACCCTTCTACCCTATCCAGCTACTATCCCATTTTGCTCCTTCATGATTGTTTCTTGAAATAATGCCATATAGTCATCCCTTCCACACTGAGGGGCATTAGGGGCATGGTGCCTATGTTTAAAAGTCCCTGTAAAATTTGTTGACCCTCCCTTTGTAACAAAAAAATCTGAATTATTTTCTTTTTCTTCTTTGAGGTGCTTACAGTATCTTATTGTAAAATGTTGGTTTAAGTATTTGGTCATAGGCTATAATACACAATACTGCATATGTATTTTATGCATTTCTCAATTTCTGAACTTTTTCTATTGGCCTTCACATGCCATATGCAGTTTCTGAAAAATTCCTAAAAATTCCCCTTTAATTTCTTATATTGACCCATGATATATCAAAACCATGATGGGGAAAATCACCATGTGGAAGGGATAATTGTACACATGACTACTAAACTACTTCCCCTCCAAGTTACTTGCCAACTTGCAGTTGGGCTTACTATATTATTGAATAGTTCTAATTTGACTGCTACCATTAATTGATATTTGTGCAGCAGTTGATAGTTTACATGTTTCCCTCATGTAATGCCTGGGGCCCTTCTCATCCATGGATTCCTCCTTAACTATCCTAGTTGCACAGAGTTTGGGTTAGGTACTTTATGTATTAGTATCCTCTCCAAAACACTGCTCATGAGCCCCACCAATGTGTTTACTTTCACCTGTCTGCTGGAGAAAAGGTTCACAACAAAAACTTTTAAACCTTATTTTATTGATATATGTTGCTCTAGAATTACCTTCATTTTAGATATATCCTCCCTTCCCTAGCGCCAGCTCTTGTAACAAAAAGTGAAAAAAAATTTTAAAAAGAAGAAAAATTCAGTTCACCAAAACCAACTGATACATCAACTGAGTCTGACAGTACATATTCTACATATTACTGCAACAAAAAGAAATGATATGTTTTCTCAGTTTTTTCCTGGACTAACTCTGGTCATTATAATTACACAGCTTTCAGCTTTGGTTTTTGTCATTCTTTCCATTTATATTATCATAGTTATTTCACAAGAACAGGTAAGTAGTTCAGTAGATAGAACACTGAACCTGGAGTCAGGAAGATCCGAGTGCCAATCTATCTTCAGATTCTTACTAGCTATGTAACCCTGGGCAAGTCAAATAAGGCCCCTGTTTGCCTTAATCCAGAGGAAAAAGAAATTAAAAACTACTGCAGTATCTCTGATAAGAAAACCCTATGGATGGTACAGTTGATGGAGTCATGAAAAGTTGGACACAACTGAACAACTATTGTGCAGATTGTTTTCCTGGACCTACTTACTTTATATTGTATCATTTTACTGAAATTCTTCCCATGTTTCTTATCTTAATTTTTTATATTTGTAATATCCTATACCATATTGATTTACCACAATTTGTTTAGTTATTCCCCACATGTGGGCATTTACTTTGTTTCTAGCTCTTTGCTATCACAAAAGGCATTACTATAAATATTTTCATGTATGTAGAGCCTGACTTTGATCTTACTAGTTCTACCTAATAGTGGGATTTATGGGTATTGATATTTTTGAATGATTTTTTTCTCTTTTTATTAAAGCTTTTTATTTTTAAAACATATCATGAATAAATTTCAAGTCATCCTTGCAAAACTTTGTGTTCCAAAATTTTCCCTCCCTTCCTCAGATCCCCTCCCCTAAACAGCATGTAATCCAATATATATATGTTAAACATGTACAATTCTTCCATACATATTTCCATAAATATCATGTTGACAAGAAATCAGATCAAAAAGGAAAAAAATAAGAAAGAAAACAAAATGCAAGCAAACAACAGCAAAAAGAGTGAAAATGCTATGTTGTGATCCAGACTCAGTCCCCATAGTCTCTCTCTGGGTGCAGATGGCTCTCTCCATCACAAGACCATTGGAACTGTCCTGAATCATCTCGTTGTTGAAAAGAGCCATGTCCATCAGAATTGAT
>JAJPUD010002781.1:0-24377 GCA_023553655.1 Myrmecobius fasciatus
CAGGCAAACACAGTACTGGAGGGGCTCCTTTCCACGCATTGTTTGGTGAGGCAGCCCCGCCTCTCCCTCCCTCCCCAGCCTCGCTGAGGGCTTTGATTCTCAGGAATCCAAGGAGTTCATTTCCACTGACCCCACTGGAAAAGCTTCCTGATGCTAGTCTTCAATTTCCTTCTGTGATTTATTTGTCCCTTCCTCTTCTCTACCCCTCTCTAGAGGGGGCACATTCTGGAGAGAATTGCATTGTGGAGTAAGGTTTCTCCTAAAAGCACGAAGAACAATTCTTTAAGTACTCTCACCTCTGTAAAATAAAGGCACTGAAGAAAGGCACAAGGCATTCCCGGGACTCTTTATATTTCCAGAGAATCACAATTTTATTTCATTCCACAATATAGTGTGTCTCTCTGAAGGTATCCCTGTTTTTAAGGGATTAAGAAGTGGGGAGTGAGTAAAAGGCTTAAATCAGACATAGCCCCTGCTCTTGTATAACATGTCTAGTAAAGGGATGGTTGAATAACTACGAAATAATGCATGGTCTGTGCACAAGACCGCTTTGTGAATCCAGAACAGGAAAAAGGAAAGATGTGAAAAAAATAGAATTTAAGGCTACAGGTACGCGAAAGGTTATTTGATCCCAGTTCTGAACTCAAAGGGGTCCCAAATTTAGCAGATTAGGAATGCTCACCATTCGTTTTATCCAGACTACAGCAGTCCACTGAATTAGGACATCAGTACACATACATCTTGTGTAGGTGCTATGGATCGAAAATGAATCATATCCAGAACAGAATAGGAGATCAGACTGGATTCAACTTGGTAAAATATGTCACTTTTTCAAGTGATACCACTCTGAGACAAAAAAAAAATCACCTTGTGAAGGGCACTGAATGTCCCCCATAATCTAGCTGCCCCCTATCTCATTTTATAGTATATCCTTCTGGTATACTCTTCAACTCAAATGACTTCTAGCTATTCCCCATATACAACATTCCATCTTCTGCCCTAGTGCCTTTGCACAAGTAGATTATTGCATAGAAATTGTCTTTTGCCTCTTTTTAAATCTCCAGATCTTAGCACAATGTTTGGCACTGATTTATTGATTTACTGATTTATTGATTAAAGTACTTCCTTATGCCTATAAAGTACTTTTTCCACATCTCCACATTGGACCATTTTTTAGCTTCCTTGGAAACCAAGTTCTGCCTCCTATATGAAAAATTTCCTGAATACCTCCACCCCAATTAGATCAGACATAGTCTCTGCTCTTGGATAATATGCCATCTAGTAACGGGATGGATGAATAACTCTAATACAAAATACTGCATGGTATGTGCACAAGAGTGCTTTATGACTGGAACAGGAAAAGAGAAGTATTTGAAAAAGTAGAATTTAAGGCTAATTCAGAGACATGAAAAATGCACAAGAGTGCTCAGTAACTAGCACAATATCTCTCTTGAAATTACTCTTTTCATCTTTTGAATGTATTTATTTGTGTGTATTTTTAACTCCTCAGGAGTTCCTTGAGAGCAGAGACTTCTTTGCTTTTTGTCTGTGTATTCCCTGTTTCTAGTACAATGCTAGGATTGTTGTTGTTCAGTGGTATCCAACTCTGTGGACTGTATCACATCAAAACTTGTGGTTTTCTTGGCAAAGATACTGGAATTGCCATTTTATTATCCAGTGAATTAAGGCAAACAGAACTTAAGTGACAGCTAGTATCTGAGGCTGGATTTGAACTTCTGACTCAAGCCTATGTCTCTATCACTAAACCAGAATAGTAAGCACTTAAGAAATCTGTTGAGTTTAATTTAATTTAAATATCAATATTCTCTCACTGATGTCAATTAACTGTGAATCATCACAAAAGGCTAGAACCTCCAAAGAACAAAAATCATAAGTGCCCCCAGAAGTCAATGGAGTAACCTAGAGGGGCTAAGTAAGCTTCATCAGATTACTAACAATAAGCAGAGCTGCTCTGTCATGGGAAAAAAGTGAGTGGGAGTAGTTCACCTGCAGTGTGAGGCAGCCCAAGGGAAGAAGCATTTGACATCTGGTAGCTTCTTATGTTAACTCATTGTTCTTGTTAACTGGGTGATAACCTCATTTTTTTCCCTATGCTGCTGGAGGACTGGAAATACTGTGAGTACCCACTCAGTTTTGGTAATCTGAGACAAAGTCTTGCTGGCACCATTCTAGGTTGACTGCCACAAAACATGTGCATGATAAGTAGGCTGAAAACAACTCTAGAAATCTGTGGGCTGGAAAAAGAGGGGAGATATATAAAGTGAGAAGACAGATAATAGATGGACTTCCTGATTATTACCTTTGTATTCATCAAATACCCTATATTTTTTTGGAAAAAAGAATAAAATATTGTAAAAGGACTCATATGAGACCTCTAGCATTACTGAGTGGGTATGCTAGGGAGGATTACTGAATGACATAAGGATCACACAGAATGAGATGGTGCAGAAAGATCACAGGAAGAGAGAATCATAGATTCAGAATTAAAAGGATGAAAAGAGGCAATTATTTCAATCCTTTCACTCTACAAGGTGAAACCAAAAAAAAGTTATTGCAGGGTCTTACAAATCCTAAGTATTTGAAATAGGTTTTGAACCCAGGTCTTTCTGGCTGTTCTTGATCCATTATTCCATGGCTTCCTCTAAAATGTGCTGTTACTTATACCCATGTAGGGTAGTACTCATGCCAGTGGTAATACAGGTCTGCTAAAATGCTGAAGGAATTAATGTACATGCACCGAAAAAAAAAACTCAGAAAAATCATGATCTCACTTTTTTGGAGTTCTATTTTATTTTCATGTACTTTCATGTTTTTAGCAAGAGTATTTTGCTCTTCTGTACCTCAGTTTACTTATGTGGGATGGGAAATGTTAATCAGTAAACTTGAAGTATCAAGCTTCTATTTTATACTAACACATAATGCTACATAATACAAAGGTAAAAGATAATCCTTCTCCCCAAGGAGCTCATAATCTAAAAGAGGAGGAAAAAAAAGAGAAAATAGCCACGTACAAATAAGTTCTATTCAGGTGTCAGGCCTAGGTGATCAATAAGATCTTTTTTAGCCATATAAACATGAATATATTCTTGGGCCAAATTTTTCATTATTTTTATTATCCCTTTATACAATCTCATATACTTTTGAAATATTACTAATTAATTCTCTGTGTTAGTTCTTACAAGGTACCTGTGAGCAAGACTAAAAATGGTATCCTTGTTTTACAGGTGGGGATACTGAGGCACAGAACAGGATGGCATTGAATAAGGAACCAGGGCAGGATTAAACCTTAGCACTTGTTAGTTCATAGACCACTCCTCAGCCCATTATCATATCTTCTCCTTTCTCATTGAAGAAGTTGGCTCAATGATCTACCAGCTGTGGCCTCCCCCCTTCATGGCTCAAGCAGACTCACAGGTGGTTTATGCTACTAGGGAAATGATCTAATATAATTAGAACCAATCAGCTACTGTTGTCCATGATGAAAAGCAAGACTGTTGCTGCCACACATGATACTGGACCTCTGCATTGGTATGCCCTAAATTTTAGAAATGCATTTCTATTTATGGAATTTTCAAGTGTGCTCCCAAATGCCCATAATTTTGGGCAATCCTATGCTGCTTATCCCCTGATTCCCTGATGCCAGCTTCAACCCTAGATGGAGGTGGCTACATAAATGGAAGAATTTGAGAAGGAAGGAGTCTAAGGGGGGAAAACCCATTTATCAAGAATCTACTGTGTTAAAGTACAATGCACCAGGAGAAAGCACATTTTTTAGAAGTTAGCAGCTACATGTTTGAGCTAGCTAAAGGCAAAATCCCATAGAATAAAATTTAGTATAAGCCTTAGGGAAAATCTGAAAGTGATGAAGGAATCATGCAAAATGGGAAAATAGAAAAGAAAAATGCAGATGATTTACTAAATATTCAGTGGGCCAGCCCTGCCCATTCCTAATGAAACCATTTTTTTTTCCTTTCCTTCTGCTGCTGACCCATCCCTCTTCCTCTCTCCTTCTTTCCACTCACCATTCCTAATTCTGCTATTTCCACGGTAACATCTAAAAGCTTGTGGTCATCTTCTGTTTGCACCTGCAATTGCCACAGGCTGACAGAGATGGTGGCAGGATCTGGGGAGATTACATGGAAGAAGTAATGTATTTATCATGCCAAAAAGAATGTGTGATCGGAACTGAGATGGGCAGGAGAGCAGTGAGCCAGTGACCAGAAGCAGCTCAGTGAATCAGGCAGAGAACAGCAGCAGCAGCAGCAGTCTAGGGACAGCAGTGGCCCAGAGCCTCCATTTATAATGACTACAGCTCAGTGCCAACAGCTCAAGCCCACCTCTTTGCTCTAGGGACGATTCTTTTTGGTTTGAAACACTTGGACACCACAAAGAGTAGATTCTGAATACTTACACTGTATAACCTGAGGCATCTGTTAAAACAAAGCAAAACCAAAGAACCTGAAACTCATTCTGAGCTTTCTAAACACCTGTGAGTCAGAGCACGCAGAATCCTCCCCGTCTTCACAAGCACAGATGAGCTTGAACCTTCTGGGCATTTTAGCAGTTTACCATCTGTACAGATAACCTTTTTCTATAATACAGAAAATCTTGTAGGAGGATGTAAAATCCAGGCACCAAGATAAGGAAACATGTTTACACCTGCTACATCTGTTCAAGAGTTTCCAGGCTCCATTACACTTTTGACTTTCAACAATTCCTTCCTTGGTCATGAGCCATACTTGTAAAAGCATTCTTGAACTTTCCCAAGTTTCACAGATGCTTCATAAAAATACAAGAATATACTGAAATCAAACCTTAAACTCTCCTGGCCAAGTTTCATGTTTCTAGGGAGTGCTGTTGCCATCCATGTCCCTTTCTTCTGGCCAGCCTAGGAGCCCAAGAAATCCCCAATAAAGTAAAGTACCTCCTGGAGGAAGGCAACAAATTCACAAAAGACAGAGAGAACATTTTTGTATCAGGGCTTATTGGAAAAGAAAACTTTTAAATAAATCTACTGCATTAAAACAGTAAAACAAGACCAGTTTACAAAAGTACAATAACCAAATCATTCAGTCAAGGATGTTCTCCTAACCAGCCACTTGCTTGCTTTGTTAACTGAGTAGGTCAACCCAGAATATTCAGTCAAGAGCCAAGCAAGTGGGAGAAATAATCAGTGGGGGGTCAATTAAGTTGTTCCATAAGAGTTGGGGATGGGTAGAACAGAGTAAAAGAGGCCAGAAAGTTATTGTATCCTATCCTAGAGGTATCCCAACCTTGCCTAAAGGAGGTACCAATCACAAGCTGTTTAGAAGGACTTTTTTTGGGGGAAGAAGAATCCTTATAGTAATTCTTCTTTGTGTATATTTTTTTCTGTTTGCTTGATTGATTCTATCAGAAATGGGATACTTTTGGTATTTAGATATCCAATAAAAGTAAATATTTCAGATAATGTTTTCATGTAATTGTGAATAGTGCTAAGTCAAACAACAAATATTTATTATTCACTATGTACTAGATATTTTGAACAGTCAGTTCTAAGCACTGATCCCAATTTTCATACTAGGGTTAGAGTTAGGAATTTTTACATTGTCAGAATGCACAAGTCTTGATGCACGGGCAAAAAGTGCCCTAGATCATGAGACCTAGGGGGCTTAGATGATTTATTTAAGGTCATATACATAATAACTGCCAAGATGTGATTTGAACCCAGGTTTTCTGAATTGAGAACTAATGCTCTTTCAATTGTAATATACTAGATTCTCTTCTGCTAATTAAATAGAAATACTATTATTCTAAATCTATTCCCCTGGCCAGCCAAAATAATATATATGTATGTGTATTATGCATATTATGGCTATATACATACCTTTATGTGTGTGTGTGTGTGTGTGTGTAGAAAGAGAGAGAGAGAGAAAGAAAGAGTGAGATACAGTGATACAGTGATAGAGTGATAGATAGATATAGATAGATGGATAAATAGTTATGTGTATATGTATCAGCTAGGTGGTGCAGTGGAGTCCGGGAAAAGACTCACTTTGCTGAATTCAAATATGGTCTCAGATACTTAGCAGCTGTGTGTCTTTAGACAAATCACTTAACCCTGTTTGCCTCAGTTTCCTCATCTGTAAAACTGGAAATGGAGAAAGTAATTGCAAACCGTGCCAGTATCTAGAGCAAGAGAACCTAAAATGGGGTCACAAATAATCAGACAAAACTGAAAAATGACTGTATTTATACGTATACATGCTCATACACATAATATTTATATAGTTCTTTACACTTTATATTGCATGTCCACTTCTATTGTCTCATTTCATTCTCACAAGGGCCCTGTTAGGAATGGAGGGATTTTTATTTCTCATCTCTATATAAAAAGCAAAGATTTAATTAGTGATCAATCAACAGAACTTATTAAGCATTTACTATAAGTCAGGAGCAATGCTAGGTGTTTGGATATTCAAAAAGAAATAATATGAGAGGCCCTTCCATCAAAGTGCTTTGCATTCTGCTGGAAAACAATATATTTATTATAAGTATAAAACACACATAGAATGAGTTGTTCAAGGTCACATAGTCACTGAGTTGTGGAACTAGCAAGATCTTTTCATTTGGAATCTGGTGCTCTTTGCACCAGACTGTGCTCCTGATCCTAAACATAGCTGAACCAAATTCTTCTATAATTCTATATTCTTCAGAATTTGGTTGACTAATCAAAAAGAAGGCTATATCCTCCAAGAGCCTAAGACTTCTTTAGCTATTTAACCCATGCGAAGGGGTCCAGTAAATGGGCCTTTCCTGATAAATTTAATTTAATTCAATAAGCATGAATTAATCACCTGCTATGTACCAGACTTGCGAAAATAAAGTCAAAAGAGGAAATAAAGTCTCCTAAAGAAGGGATTAATACAAGCAGGCATCCTCTAGGAAGTAGCACTTGAATTTTGGCAGAGGGTAGGAGTTCCAAGAGGTGGAGGTAAGAAGGGAAAACATGAGAGACATCCTGAGTAAAAGTATAGAGGAAGTAGATGGAATTTCTTGAAATAATATGAGCAAGTGAGCCCATTGGGCTATAGCCTAGAGCAGGAAAAAATAAGTAATATGAAAAAATCTGGAAAAGAAGACAAGAGCAAAATTGTGAAGAGCTTTAAATACCAGACAACAAAAGTTATTTCTTTGAAATAAAGGCTTAAAAGAATGAAGTCTTGCAGTTTCTAAAATTGTCTTAAAAGACAGCAAATCAGGTAACCTGAAGATTAATCTATTTTATTTGTCCACTGAAGGACAAGTATATAACATAGCAGAAGACTGTATAAAATTCCAACACATTACCTATGGCATGTGACTGGTTACAGGAAGGTCACTACATAAGATATCCTTATGATTAATTCAACTGAGTTATGATAATGAATAGGGTAATTTATCCCAACTTAGAATTCATTACAGCTTGCAGAGCAAGTGAAAAATTTAAATGCTTCAACTCTTAGGGAGACATTCCAGCAAACAAATATTTTAAAATGATACTTTGAACTTATATTACTTTTAGAACACAGGAAGACACTGGAGGAAAAAAAGAAATATCACCATAAGATAGAAGATGATTAAGTTGAGTGAGATCTATTTTCAACACAACTCATATTCCATGAATTTAAATGTAAAATGAGTAAATCATATTACCTGAAATTACATGGAGAAAAATCACAATATATAGCCTTTATTTGTCTTTAATTTTCAAAGAGGATCAAAGATATAGAGGATGATTTTTTGACTTGTTCATGAATTGAATTTAAGTGAGACACACAAAGTCATCAGACTCACTCTCCCCTAATTCAGATATATGTGAAGGCTGTCACTTACCCTCAACACAGATTTAGCTTATCTATTAAGGCAGTTTATCAGGGTGTGGTACCCTTCTTGGAGGTACAGGATAGAGTGGGATGAATCAGGTGGATATCAAAGATAGACAAGCAACCCTGAAAAAGCTCAGCAAGCCCTCCCATCAAAGGTGTTAGTTCTCCATGAATACAAGTAAGCCTCTAAGAAAAATATCATCCCTTTTTCCCCAATATCCATTATAAATAGAATCACATAGCTCATTAGTAACAGAAACTGAATCAGTTACCAGTTTTCCTAATTCCCTTTGATCTATAGTCTTTACTCAAAGATTTGTTGATATTTTGATGTTGTTTCTACAATCATAACAAACAGTATAACAGCACTATTTTATCCTGACTCTTCCTTAGGGACCAAATTTGTTCATAGGCATGTTTGTTATATTTAAATCAGTTTATACAGAAGACTGTTTTAGCCTTGGGTGGACTTGTGGGTTAAAAGGAAAACAAAAGGACACCTGATGTAACAGCACATGACAGGTTCTCACCAGTTAACTTTCTTGTCAGCGATACAAAACTGTACATAGTCTGACCTGTCATTCCATTTCTACATGGAGTGTGAGTACCTTACATAGTAAATATAGCACACTATACTTCAGCTCAATAGAAATTTATTTAAATACAGATGGTGAAAGTACAGTTTTAGTTAAGATACAACCAAGGAACTTTGATTTTTTAAGGTGGAAAAAAGTTCATTTCTCTTTTTCTAAAGTTTATTTATTTATTTTTGATACACATTGCTTTATGAATCATGTTGGAAGAGAAAAATCAGAACAAAAGGGAAAAACCATGGGAGAGATAAAAAAAAAGGCCAGAAAAAAACAAATGAACATAGCATATGTTGATTTACATTCAGTCTCCTTAGTTCTTATTCTGGATGCAGATGACATTTTCTGTCTAAAGTCTATTGGAATTGCTTTGGATCATTGAATCACTGAGAAGAACCAAGTCTTTCATAGTTGATCATCGCATATTCTTGCTATTATTGTGTACAATGTATTCCTGGTTCTGTTTGTTTCACTCAGCACTAGTTCATTTAAATCTTTTCAGGCCTTTCTAAAATTAGTTTGTCCATTGTTTTATAGAACAATAATATTCCATTATCTTCATATGCCACAACCTATGCAATAATTCCCCAACTAGTGGGCATCTTCTCATTTTCCAGTTTTTTGCTACCACAAAAAAAGCTGTTATAAATATTTTTGCACATGTGGATTCTTTTCCTTCTTTTATGGTTTCCTTGGAATATGAACCCAGTAATGACACTGCTCTCTAGAATGGTTAGATCATTTCACAACTTCACCAACAATGTATTAGTGTCCCAGTTTTCCCACATCACCTCCAATATTTTCCTATCATCTTAGTCAATCTGACAGGTGTGAGGTGGAACTTACTTTGTACTCCCAGGCACTGGGAATATAAAGACAATAATGGAAAAATTCCTGCTCTCAAGAAGCTTATATTCTATTGGGTGAAAACAATATAAACAGAGATAAATGAATAGAATACACATCCAAAGGAAATTCATAGTCATTTTTAGTATGATGGCATATATCACATCCCATGTGCAAAACAGAAATTAGGAAGAGTTCAAAAGCCCATGATTCAGATATAGTGTGTGCAGGGAGAAGATTATTTACCTTCAGCCAGGGTCCTATGCAATCCAAATAATTCAATGCCTCCCTTCATAAAAAATTATATAAACTACCTATATGAGATTTCAAATCCATTAGATCTAATCCTGCATTTTATAGACAAGGAATTTAAGAATGAGAGAGTGCTTTGTCTCAAATTTCATTGCTAGCTTGAGCCTGAGGGAGAATTATACCAACTATGGAGCTGGGTCTTAAATATGTGCTGGTACTGTGTCATAAACCTGAGTTTTTTTGTTTGCCTGTAATATAGGGAATGACCTAATCATTGGTCCCTCAGGAGCCACTGTAGCAAATATCAAGTGCCCAATGTAGAGATCTTGTTTCTCCAAGAACTTAAGCTTTAGATTCCTAAGGATGCCAAACATTGTGCCCATTACCTTATTCAAAGTGACAGAAGGTCAAAGAGCTTCCTCCATGTTGATGTTGGTATATCTGCTATTCCACCCCAAGTCTTAGGTCACTCCCTTCCTCCCCTTACCCCTACATAACACTCTAAACCACATTTCCACTGAGTGATTTCTTTTCAAAACAGAAACTAGGAGGAATTCAGAAAGTTTAAGTCAGGTATGATTTAAAAGAGTGGTATCAGATTCAAATGAAAATGAGACTACTAAAGTACATATAGGAATAGGATCACATACAATAATGAGACAACATACCAAAATTTGTGGGATACAGCCAAAGCGGTAATAAGGGGAAATTTTATATCTTTAGATGCTTATTTGAATAAAATAGAGAAAGAGAAAATCAATGAATTGGGCTTGCAACTAAAAAAGCTAGAGAAAGAACAAATTAAAAACCCTCAAACAAATACCAAACTTGAAATCCTAAAAATAAAAGGAGAGATTAGTAAAATTGAAAGTAAAAAAACTATTGAATTAATAAATAAAACTAAAAGTTGGTTTTATGAAAAAACCAACAAAATAGATAAACCTCTAGTTAATTTGATTAGAAAAAGGAAAGTGGAAAATCAAATTGTTCGTCTCAAAAATGAAAAGGGAGAACTTTCCACCAATGAAGAGGAAATTAGAACAATAATCAGGAGTTACTTTGTCCAACTTTATGCCAATTAATTTGAAAACCTAAGTGAAATGGAGGAATATCTACAAAAATATAGATTGCCCAGATTAACAGAAGAGGAAATAAATTACTTAAATAGTCCCCTTTTAGAAAAAGAAATAGAACAAGTCATTGATCAACTCCCTAAGAAAAAATCCCCAGGACCAGATGGATTTACATGTGAATTCTACCAAACATTTAAAGAACAATTAACTCCAATATTATATAAACTATTTGAAAAAATAGGGAATGAAGGACTCCTACCAAACTCCTTTTATGATACAGACATGGTACTGATACCTAAACCAGATAAAACAAAAACAGAGAAAGAAAATTATAGACCAATCTCCCTAATGAATATTGATGCAAAAATCTTAAATAAAATATTAGCAAAGAGATTACAGAAAATCTTTCCCAGAATAATACACCATAACCAAGTAGGATTTATGCCAGGAATGCAGGGATGGTTCATTATTAGGAAAACGATTAACATAATTGACTATATCAATAACCAAATCAACAAAAAACATAATAATCTCAATAGATGCAGAAAAAGCATTTGATAAAATCCAACATCCATTCTTATTAAAAACCCTAGAGAGTATAGGAATTAATGGACCTTTCCTTAAAAAAAGTCAGTAGCATCTATTTAAAACCCTCAGCTAACATCATATGTAATGGTGATAAACTGAACCATTCCCAATAAGATCAGGGGTGAAACAAGGTTGCCCACTATCACCATTACTATTCAATATTGTATTAGAAATGCTAGCTTTGGCAATAAGACAAGAAAAAGAAATTAAAGGAATTAGAGTAGGTCATGAGGAAACCAAATTATCACTCTTTGCAGATGATATGATGGTCTACTTAGAGAACCCTAGAGAATCAACTAAGAAACTATTAGAATTAATCCACAACTTTAGCAAGGTTGCAGGATACAGAATAAATCCACATAAATCATCAGCATTTTTATACATTACCAACACAATGCAACAGCAAGGGATACAAAGAGAAATTCCATTCAAAATAACTAATGATATTATAAAATATTTGGGAATATATCTGCCAAGGGAAAATCAGGATCTATATGAGCAAAACTACAAAACACTCTCTACACAAATAAAGTCAGATCTAAACAATTGGAAAAACATCAAGTGCTCTTGGATAGGTCGAGCGAATATCATAAAGATGGCAATACTACCTAAACTAATCTATTTATTTAATGCTATACTAATCAAACTCCCAAGAAATTATGTAAGTGACCTAGAAAAAATAACAACAAAATTCATCTGGAAAAACAAAAGGTCAAGAATTTCAAGGGAATTAATGAAAAAAATGCAAATGAGGGTGGCCTAGCTGTAGCAGATCTAAAACTATATTATAAAGCAGTGGTCACCAAAACCATTTGGTACTGTATAAGAAATAGAGTAGTGGATCAGTGGAATAGGTTAGGTTCACAGGACAAAATACTCAATGACAATAGTAATATAGTGTTTGATAAACACAAAGACCCCAGTTTTGGGGATAAAAACTCACTATTTGACAAAAACTGCTGGGATAATTGGAAACTAGTATGGAAGAAATTAGGCATTGACCCACACCTAACACCATATACCAAGATAAGGTCAAAATGGATTCATGATCTAGGTATAAAAAATGATATTATAAACAAATTAGAACAATGTAGGATGGTTTACCTCTCAGACCTGTGGAGGGGGAAGGAATTTGTGACCAAAGAAGAACTAGAGGTCATCCTTAATCACAAAATAGATAAGTTTGACTATATCAAGTTAAAAAATTTTTGTACAAACAAAATGAATGCAGACAAGATTAGAAGGGTAGCAGTAAATTGGGAAAATATTTTTACATCCAAAAGTTCTGATAAAGGCCTCATTTCTAAAATATATCGAGAATTGACTCAAATATATAAGAATTCAAGCCATTCTCCAATTGATAAATGGTCAAAAGATGTGAAGAGACAATTTTCATATGAAGAAATTGAAACTATTTCTAGTCACATGAAAAGGTGCTCCAAATTGCTATTGATCAGAGAAATGCAAATTAAAACAAATCTGAGATACCACTACTCACCTGTCAGATTGGCTAAAATGACAGGAAATGATAATGATAGCTGTTGGACGGGTGTGGGAAAACTGGGACACTGATACATTGTTGGTGGAATTGTGAACGGATCCAACCATTCTGGAGAGCAATTTGGAACTATGCTCAAAAAGTTATCAAAGTGTGCATACCCTTTGACCCAGCAGTGTTTCTACTGGGCCTATATCCCAAAGAGATTTTAAAGGAGGGAAAGGGACCCACATGTGCAAAAATGTTTGTGGCAGCCCTTTTTGTAGTGGCAAGAACCTGGAAATTGAAAGGATGCCTATCAATTGGAGAATGGCTGAATAAATTATGGTATATGAATGTTATGGAATATTATTGTTCTGTAAGAAACAACCAGCAGGAGGTTTTCAGAGAGGCCTGGAGAGACTTGCATGAACTGATGCTGAGTGAAATCAGCAGAACCAGGAGAACATTATACACAGCAACAAGACTATACGATGATCAATTCTGATGGACATGTTTCTCTTCAACAATGATGTGATTCAAACCAGTACCTATTGTTCAGCGATGAAGATAGTCATATACATCCAGAGAGAAGCCTGTGGGAACTAAGTGTGGACCACAACACAGCATTTTAACGCTTTCTGTGAATATTTCCATGCATTTTGTTTTCCTTCTTAGGTTTTTTTTTTCTTCTCTTTCTAGATCTGATATTTCTTGTGAAGTAAGATAACTGTATAGATATGTATACATACATTGGATATGTATACATATGTATATGTATACATATAATTTATCATATTTAGCATGTATTATATTCCCCTCATCTAGGGGAAGGGGGTGGGGGGAAGGAGGGAAAAAGCTTGGAAAAAAAAGTTTTTTGCAAAGATCAATGTAGAAAAATCACTCATATGTTTTGTAAATAAAAAACTTTTAATAAAAAAAAATTTTAAAAAAGGAATTCAATGGAAGAGAACAAACTACATTATAACTGCTTAACCATATAGTCAAAGGAGGAAAGTAGAATTAGAATAGGAGAGATGGACTGGAAGAATAGATAGAGACAGGGCAACTGAAGGGCAAAGTAAGAAAGAAGATTGGTTTAGGAAGAGTGAACAGAGGGACAAATGAAAAAAATGAAGGCTATGATCAGATTAGAGGAATTTCAGAGTTCTATATCATGGATACAGAACCTTTGGCTAAAATAAAACATTGATATATAGGTATTCTGAGGTGAAATTTCATGTGTATCCACATAGCCCATAAATACCACCCCACCCTATGAATTTAATAGTAGACTAGAAAAAAAAATAGACTAGGGAAAAAACATAAAATATATCAGAATTGTTATCTGAAAAAAGAAGCCCTCAACCCACTCCCAACCCAAAATGGCACAGAAATTTTCATCAAAGGAAAATCATTTGGACTGGATTACCCACATCAAAGGTGTTGATTATCCTCATTCATAAGATATTTGTTCACTCAACTTCATAGGGCTACAGGGTGTATACACACCAATAAAAACAGCACTCCTTTTTTGAAACTAAATTCACAAAATCTATTGGCCATGAACAATGAACATAGAATGGGCACTTGCACGCTTATGCACATTTTCTTCTACAAAATGAGAAATGGCACATGTAAAATGGTACTTAGGTTCCTCATTATCCATTGTGCAAACCAATGGGCCCTTCTGTGCACAATGGACATAAGTGAAATGTGGCAGGCTAAACTAGGGTGATCACCTTTGGAAATTGTTGGCCCTAAGACATAGACATTTAAATGACTTTCAATCTGGAAAGCACATTAAACATATGACAAGTCATTACCATCCAACAATTACCCAAATGGAATGTGAGACATTAAATTATTTCAGATATTAAGGCTTTGGATAAGCTTAGGATTTCCTAATGGGTAAGATAGGCATAAAGGACTATAAGCCCATTCCAAATAAGTGAATTTTGATAATTGAGACAATACTGTAGTTATAAATTAGATAATATCTCCATTGCTTTCTGTTTTGTCCTAAATCAGAGATTTAGATTAAAGTGAAAGCATTGCATTGGCTCTTTGACAAAGGACAGAAAGATAATTAAACAGAACTTCTCAGGTAAACGACAAAGCCTGGTCATTCTTTTGCTGTTATTGCTAGAGTTTAGAAATAATTTTGAAATAGGCATTTATGTTTAACCTGGTTTTGTATTATTATCTGATAAAAGTATATTTAGGATTGACATTCTTTGTAAGCTTTTAATGGAAACATTGCTTAAAGAAAAGTTACTATTTTGTAGGTATTTTACTTTATTTCACATTGCTATCTTTCTATCTATTTTAGAGGTTCTTAATCTGGGACATGTGGACTCTTAAAAGATTCATAGTAGATTTCAATGGTCAATGAACTTACATGAGAAATGTATTTTATGTTTTATTTTATAAATTTATAAAATTATCTTGAGACGGTATCAATAAGTTTCAATAAAATGGCAAAAGACTCTAGATGTATGTGAAAAACAAAGTTTAAGATGACTTTCCCTCCCCACTCTCTGTTCTGTCTCTCTCTCCATCTCTCTTTGCTCTGTCTATGTCTCTCTGTGTCTCTGTCCATCTGTCTGTCTCTCTCCATCTCAGTGTCTCTTTTTCTCTGTCTCTTTCTCTTTCCCTCCCTCTTTCTGTCTCTCTCTCTCTGTCTCTGTCTCTGTCTCTCTGTATCTCTCTCTCTGTCTCTGTGTCTCTCTGTGTCTCTCTCTCTCTTTCTCTCTCTTTTCTCTTACCCTTCATTTATACAGCACATAGCAGGAACAATCTGGTAAAGAGGAAGAGAAGGCTGCCACAGGTCAAGAACATCGAGATACAAGGTCTACGTTGAATGTGGCTTATGTGACTATTTAAAAAGCCCTCTCAGGGCTATTATTCAGGTCACACTATTACAAGTACAATCATAGACCAATTTCCATCAGCAGAAGAAATTTTCATAAGGGAAATCCATCCATTTTACATGGATGAAATCCTAGGTGTTGTATATCTGTCCCCCACCCCACAATATTCAGACAGAAAATCTCTCATAAAAACAATAACATTATTTCATGGATACCAACTAAAGGTCTTGATGAGTAAACTATTTGAATACACAAATGCTTCTTCAAAGTCTGACCAATGTAGAATGTGCATTGCATAAGCAAATCTGTCTTAGTGCAACCTAATGGATACTAGTAACTGTTGAATCAAGGAAGAGAAAATCATATTTAAATATATGTATAGTGGCAGCCAAAATGCTTAACCTTGTTAGTAGGCAAAACCATATGTACATTTTAAACAGGTTTCTTCACTGTTTGAGAAATAATTTAATAACAAAATAAAAAATAACAGGAAACTATGTTGACATTTGGTATTGTGTTGGTGGAACCCCCAAGAAAAATTTTAATGGCATTCATTTGCTTAGTACATTATTTTGGTTGTGTATTTCAACTGTATAAAAGAGTAAAAATTACTGTAGTAGGTTCATATGTGTGTCATCTGATTCTAACATAATAGTAATATCTTAGTCTAATTTTTTATTACTCATTATATATTTGTGTCATCATCTGAGTCTTTTGAGTACAACCTTCCTGTTCATATATTTCATTTATGCCAACTAATAGAACCCTTAGAGTGATTTCTTATTTGTGTCACCATCATAGATGTACTCAGGAGAACTGATTATTAAATTTTCATCATAAGTACTTACTTTTTTTTTACTGGCAAGCTATAAAAATCATTTTGCTTGACTGTCTAGATTTAACAAAATATTAGAAAAAATATGAATAAAAGAGATTAAACTTAAAAATATGTCAGGTATACATTTATTGGAAGGGGGTATTATTAAACATTTGCTAGCAAAACTAGCATACTAATGCAATCTTGGTAGGGTTATGAAGTGATCCACCAGATCAATTCTAGAGAGCAATTTGGACCTATTCCCAAAGGGACGTAAAACCATGCATACTCTTTGAACTAGTAATACCATTACTAGGTCTACATTCCAAAAGAGATCATAAAAAAGAGAAAATGTCTCATATGTACAAAAATGTTTGTAATAGCTTTTTTTTGTGATGACAAAGTACTGGAAACTGAGGGAATGATCTTCACTTAAGGAATTGATGAATAAGTTGTGGCAATAAACGTCATAGAATACTATTATTTATTCTATAAGAAATAATAAGCAAATTGTTTCCAAAAAAACCTGAAAGATTTACATGAACTGATGCTAAATGAAATGAGCAGAACCAAGAGAACATTGTATTCAGTAACAGCAAGAGTGTGTGATGATCAACTATGACAGACTTAGCTATTCTCAAAAATGCAGTGATCCAATTTCAATAGATTTGTGATGAAAAATGACATCCATATCCACAGAAAAAAATATAGAGACCGAATGCAGATCAAAATATATTATTTTCATTATTTTTCTTTCTTGTGTTTTTTTTCTTTTTGTTCTGATTTTTCTTTTACCACATGACTAATATAGAAATATGTTTGAAATGATTGTGTATGTATAGCCTATATGTATAGCCTAAATATTTGTTATTCTGTGGATGGGGAAGGAAGAGGAGGCAAAGAGAAACAAAGGAAATTCAAAATTGTACAAATATTAATATTGAAAACTATCTTTACATGTAATTGAAAAAAAAATAAAATTAGGTGAGGAATGAAAAAAAATTAGTTAACTACTTTTGACTAGTTAACTACTACAGCACAATAGCCATATCTCTTCTTTGTTATACTAGTCTAATAATATTTACTGTACTAACAATATAATATTAATATATTTAATAATAGCCTAGTAATATTTTCTTTCTCTCCAAGTGCATCCTTCACAATTGTATATTAACTGCATTTTCTAACACAACTACATCTCATTTGTCACCTTGTATGACTGTGATAATTATATATCTAATTTATGTCATCTTAGTACAACTGTTATTATGATGTCAATCAGTCAGTTCAACAAGCATTTATAAATACCTACTATGTACACTGTGCTAAGAAGTAGGAATAAAAAGACACCTAATGAACCAATATATTTCATTATCTCATATGCGTTACCTATTACAACTTATCATAGTTATGTATCTAATTTAAGTCACTTGGCATCCAATTCTTATAATAGTATATCTCATTTGGAGACTCAAAGTACTGTTCTGTGAAAACTAAGATATTTTAGTGAACTCAGGAGTTAGCATAATACAATTTGCAGTAATAATTGCAAGTAGTTTGAGCCAATTAGACTTCTCAAGAATTTCTGACTTCTGCTTTGGCTAGCAGCAACCCTAATGGAACAATTAAGATAAACTGATATCAGCCTTGCTGATTTGCAGAGCATATATAAGGGTACATGTTCAAGATTCCATATAGTTTTCATTGTAGAATTTCAAAATATTTTTGCTAACAAAATGATAAGTATATTCGTGCTTCATACATGAGGGTTTTTGAGTTTCAAAAGTTATTGACAATGTGTATTAGAAATCACTTGTTCTCAAACTTTAAGAAGCAAATTTGGTCTTGATTTAATTTCCCAGAATATTAATAATAAAATGGGTAGGGAAATACAATTGGAGTATATGATAAATATGAAAAGTATTTCTTATTCAAAAAGTGTCTAAGGAAACATTATCTTACTAGCAGGCTGCTGAAGGAAAGAAAATGAAGTTGAGATAATTCACTCCTCTATCCATATATGAGAAGCAAGAAGAAATTGAAGGCTAAATAACCAAAATAAAAAGACTACTCACTGTGAATGGAGGGAAGGAAGTGACTGTTTATTAGGTTGTTCATTCTAAAACATAGTTGTCAGTACATGTGGCAAATCAATAAGTGACAGGAAATTTGAAGGTCTGGAGAGCAATTCAGGAACAAATTGTATGATATTGGGCTAGTTACTTCATGTCTGTGCTTCATCTTTTATCTCATCTTTAAAATGAGGGAATTTTAGATGAATATTTACCCAAAAGCTTCATCACATGACTATTTATTTCCCTCCTACTAACTCCTACTTCCTCTTCCAGTTTGTCATCAGGTAAATGGACTATATTAGACATTTTTCCTCTAGACTTTCTAATTTTCTAACCCACTTCTTGCTGTTTGAATAACAGCAAAATATGTTTTTATAACATCACCCAATAAGTGATAAAAACAGATGAGAATAGTACCTCACAAGTAAGACCTGGATCAGCTCCCTGGGTTTTTATCACTTAAAAATTCAAATCCAGCTTTCACTGAGCTGAGTAGATTTCTAGTCCCTAATATCATCATGTCCAAAACAATCTCCTGTGATGAGGTAAAAATGTGTCATGAACTTGGATGAGATGAATATATTATTAGTCACATCTATGTTAAGACCTTATTTAGTGACTATATTCACAGATAATGGGGCCTCAGAGAAGTTGCAGAATGTTCCCTTCAGCATCCAGATTCACAATATTGGGCTAGAACACTGGCCTGAAACTGAGAAAATGAAATATAGTTGATCTCAATGTACAATCTCATTCTTAGATTTAAAAAAAATGATTGCATAACTACAAGGTAGAGTATGGATGATAAGGCAATGGATTTTGCCAAAAAGGAAAAGAAAGATGTAGAAATATTAGCAGGTTGCATGTTTAGTATGAAGCTATCATATGAAATGATAATAGAAAAAAATATGGAATTAAGCTGTATTGATAACCATATTGTCCAGAATGAGGGAAGCAGCAGACTGATTGTACTCTGCCTTAATGAAGTTACATTTAGAATATTATACTGAGTTATGCACTTATAATTCAGGAGGAAATGTTTAAAAATTAGAGGAGGAAAGCAAGACTGTGAAGTACTTGTGATCTGGTTGTCAGTATTACTTGAAAGATTAAGTATCTTGGCCCTAGAAATGAGTAGACTTGGGAAGGATAAGATAGTTGAGTATTGGAAGTATTGGAAGAGTTCAACATATTTATTTTGATATTAGTTCTGCTCAGATCCCAGAAAAAAAATGGAAGTAGATATAATAAATAGAGAAGGAAAAGTCAAGTCAAAATCCAATTTCAGGAAAAAAACACCTCCCAAGTTAGGTAGGCATCTCTGAATGGGTGGTCAAGAAGATTAGTATTCAAACTAGTTTTCAGGGGTTTACAGCTGTTTCCCTAGGCAATTCACTTAAACCTGGATTGTCTTAGTTTCTGCATAAATAAAAGGAAGCCAATAAGAGCACTTACTTCCCAGGGTTCTTAGGAGGATAAAATTTGTAAAAAGGAAGATAAAAGTTGTAAAATGCCTTGCAAATCTTGAAGCATTATATAAAGCTTAAGCTACTTTTATTGTTAACAATGAGAATTGTCCAAAGTATATTGGATTGCCTCAAGAGGTGGTAATTCCTTTTTGCTAGATGTATTATAAAGTGAAGGCTGTCTGGAAGGCCAATTTTCAGGATGAGCTAGAAGAATTTGAAGATTCTGTGATTCTGTGACCTCTTGAATTGATATAAGAATAAAACAGTGAGCCATTCCCTTGGGAGACAAGCTCCAAGTTGCCTTCTCTCCATCATCTTACAAACAGATCACCTTCTAAATCTCCTGTCTAGATTTTTGTTTTTGTAGAGTCATTTCAGTCATTCCTGGCTCTTCATGACCTTGTTTGGGGTTTTCTTGGCAAAGATACAGGAGTACTTGACCATTTCCTTCTCCCATTTTCAAAGCAAACAAAGTTAAGTTTCTTGACCAAGTTAACTTTGAGGATCCCAATTATCTAACATAAAAGTTTTTTTCTGTAGCATTTCCTATCCAGTTTAAGGGGGATTTCTTAGAATTCGAGTTTATTTTTATTCTTATTTATAACAAGTTGTGTAACCCTATTTGTTATGGGGATTGGGGAGCAGGATTGCTGTCTATATTATAGGCTCAATGTACTTTTTCTCAATGTAATTTCAGGGAATATGATTTACTCATGTTAAATTTAAGCACTGATAGAATGACTTTGTAGAAGCAATCATGGAATGACTTCTCAAGAAAGCAAATTAAAAAACAGAACAAAAGCAGGGAATGGGCAAGTTAGAAAAGGCTTTAAGGAATATCTGCTCTTCATCTTATAGATGAGGATGCTGAGAGAAGACACTGATAATAATAGAGGAAAATGTTTTGAATTTTTCTTTTTACTTGGTAGGGGGATTTAATTGCCTGCTGGTGAGGCCATGTAACATATTTGCACATATTCATGGGCAACTGCCTATGCTAAATCAAGAAACCACAGGTGGGAAGTACATATATTTGATGTAAACAAATACTTGTAACTCAATATGTAAGATTTTACAAGATGCGCCCACGTAGTTTTGTTGAATACTCATCATATCTTTGTTTGAACACTTGTCCTTTAATTTTTTTCAGATGCAGTAATTTGCTTGTTACTTAAGATACAAATTTTAAAAATGGTTTCTATTAAACTCTTAGGTTCTTTGTGCTTGTGATTGTAGCTTATTTTTATTCATTAACCCTTCTCCCCTCACTTTAAAATTTTATTTGTTATTGTAACAAAAAATGATAATCCTGTTTGTTTGTTTGTTTCCCCTCACTGGTTACTCTTCACAAAAGAGGGCTAATGTCAGCTTCAGAAGTGGTTTATATTTTTTACATTTTCTTTTAAAATCTCTGTTTTCTTTTTAGGTTGAGGTACACTAAAACAAATACCACCACCACACCAACAAAACCCAAGCCAACAAATTTACAGCTCAAGAGTAGTCGTTGTTTTTATTGTGCCTTGATTGCTTCCTATCTAAAGTGAGGAGATAGTTACTAAGCTCCATTCTAGCTAGGAATTTATGACATGTGAGCAATGAGCTATACCACAGACTGTTAGAACAAAAACGGTTCATTCAGCTAGGTGGTGTAATGAATACAGTGCCAGGACTGGAATCAGGAAAATTCATATTCCTGAGTTCGGGTCTGGCCTCTGACTAGCTGTATGACCCTGAGCAAGTCAGCTAACTTGTTTGCTTTCTTTATTTGTAAAATGAGCTGGAGTAGGAAATAGCAAACCACTTCAGTATCTTTGCCAAGAAAACCTAAAATAGGGTCATGAAAGAGTCAGAGATGACTGAAAAATGACTCAATAGCAACAACAAAAATAGGAAAGGAAAAAAGGCAAACCACTTGAATATCTTTGTCAAGAAAATACCAAATGGGGTAATAAACAATTGAATAGCAACAACAACAAAAGACCTTCAAGGCCATTCTCAATGGGAATTTAAGATCTATGATCAAACAGTCAAATCATGCTATTCAAAAGGTTCAACAACATAATCTAGTACTGGGTTTTGAATAAGTTGGCCAAAGTCACATAGCTGATAAGAAGCAGAGTGGGGAATTAAATCTAGATCTTCTGATTCCCCAATTAACATTATATGTACTTTACCAGACAGGCATAGTAGATATTCCTTTTTGCATCTCACCCTCTGCCTTTTACACACACATATGTCCTTCATCTTCACTGATTGTCTAGTTCAGCATCCTGCCTAAATTAGCCTTTTTTAGGCAATAATCCAAGCTGTAGGCCTTCCATTCCTATCCCTGTCAACATTTACCCATCCTGTTTTCCATTTCCTTATTCCTCTTACTCAGTTCCCTGCAAATCTGAATAAATAGTCAGTGCAAATATTATCATTCAATTCAGCATGTTTTGGAAAACACAAAAGTTTAAAAGACTGGGTTCAGATCTTTGGGAACAACAACCATAGAGCATGGAGTTTAAAAAATACAGAGAAGCATGTCCGAATCCTTTCTACAATATTGTACCTATTAAAAAATTGTAAAGGGCAGTTGAAGAGAGAATGGGCTTGGAATTTTTAAGATTCATTCTCATGAGTTCAAATCTGACTTCAGGTACTTATTCCTGTTTGTCTCATTTTCTCATTTTTAAAATGACATGGAAAAGGAAATGGAAAATCATTCCACTATCTTTCTTAAGAAAATACCAAAAGTTGGACATGAATGAAAAAAAAAACAACTAAATAATAAACAAAATCACAAACTCTCAAAGACAATTTAATCCAATCTAAATTTGAACAATAAACCTCTCTGTGGCAAACTTTCCCAAATGTCATCCACTACTTGTGGACCTTAGGGAAGGGAAAGTTACTACTGCCCATGGTAATCCATTTCACCTTTGGTCAAATCTAATTATTAATTAGGAAATGAGAAGAACAGACAGATTATATCCCCAAAGTTTAAAAACAAGGGAATTCAGAATAGATGAAAAAGTCAGGATAATCGTAGAGGAACATACAACTGGGAAGATATTGTAAACATTATATTCAGCATGGATTATTTTGGATGGTGAGTTCCCCTTTGCTAGAGGTCTTCAAGCAAAGGCTTACATGACTGCAATAGTAGGAGTTAGAGTCCAATGTCTTCCAATGAAAGAGGCTGAGAGGGCCCAGGAATCGTTGTCAACAAATATTACTTTGGTAGCTGAGTGCTAGGAATATAAAGAAAGGCTAAAATATAGTCTTTACTCTTAAGAAGATCAAACTAATGGAGAAGGAGGTATTGTAAGGAAGAGCAGAGAACCCTTTTCTGACTCTGAGGACTATGGCAAGCTTATGTTTGAGAGTAAGAAGGAAGCCCTAGAGAACTTTAAATTCAAGTTTCCATCTGGAAGGGTTAGATTTGGCAAAAAGGAGAGATCCTAGGAAAAGTAGGGTGTATCCCCCACTCATACAGGGAAAGAGAAAGAGTTAAACAATTAGAAAAGTGTTGAGCAACACCCTTCCAAGAAACTGCCAACCTTTTCCTATGTATTTCAGAAAATGTTAGACAGTTTCCTCTCTGAGGACCTTCAGATAGATTTGTGACTGCCCTTCCTTGAAAAGCAGAAGACAGAATCTGTTTTGAAGATGGGATTATTTTAGGATCTTAGAGAATTTAGGGGCTGAGAGAGGAAAAGGGAGCAACCAACAGGTTGGGAATGAAAGTACTAAAATTTTCCAATGTTATATTGAAAGAGTTCAGAAGCAGCTTAAAGGCTGTGGTGGGAGCTTTGGAGTTTGAGCAAAGGATCTGGGAGCAAGTATTTTATCCAGGAGCCTGGAGAAGAGGAAGAGATTATGGTTAGGGTGGTTCTAAATGTGTCTAGTGGTGAAGTTAAGAGGGAGAGCTTGGTATGAAGGTACTTTTGCTAGTTGTATATGAGAAAAGGAGAGCAATTGAGTAAATAATGTCCAGAACAAGGAAAGAGCTGCAAATCCCACTTGTCCATTGGAACTCGGGGTTGAAGTGAGGAGGAGTGGGGGGGGAGAGTAGAAAGACTGAATAAGGGTAGGGTCTCTTGACTTACCTCTATCAACCACTCTCAGACTATATGAAAAACATCCAACTATCATGGAAATGTATCTCTCTTGAACAGTGAAGATCTCAAATACATAACCTAACACACTGCCCATTTCCATTCAAACCAGATAAAAATGGGAAGTATTTGATAATGTAAATAAAAAAACACAATAAAAACAGATAATAGTGCATTTTAAACGTAAGTCAATATGTGACCCTATTCCTTTTTTTTAATAAAGCTTTTTATTTACAAAACATATGAGTGATTTTTCTACATTGACCTTTGCAAAAAACTTTTTTTCCTAAGCTTTTCCCTGTTGGAGACAAAGAGACTGTTGGAGACAAAGAGGTCTACCAAACCC
>JAJPUD010002781.1:34377-50248 GCA_023553655.1 Myrmecobius fasciatus
CTAGGCAATAACTATAGCAATTTAGTCTTTGATAAACCCAAAGACCCCAGCTTTTGGGATAAGTATTCACTATTTGACAAAAACTGCTGGGAAAACTGGAAACTAGTGTGGAAGAAATTAGGGCTTGACCCACATCTAACACCACATACCAAGATAAGATCTAAATGGGTTCATGATCTGGATATAAAGAGTGATTTTGTAAACAAGTTAGAGGAACATAATATAGTTTACCTCTCAGACCTGTGGAGATGGAATAAATTTATGTCCAAAGAAGAACTGGAACTCTTAATTGAAAACCAGATAGATAACTTTGACTATATTAAGTTAAAAAGTTTTTGTACAAACAAAATCAATGCAGACAAGATTAGGAGGGAAGCAATAAATTGGGAAATCATCTTTACATTTAAGGGTTCTGATAAAGGTCTCATCTCTAAAATATATAGAGAATTGTCTCATATTTATAAAAATTCAAGCCATTCTCCAATCAATAAATGGTCAAAGGATATGAACAGACAATTTTCAGAGGATGAAATTAAAACTATTTATAGTCATATGAAAAGGTGCTCCAAATCACTATTGATCAGAGAAATGCAAATCAAGACAACCCTGAGATACCATTTCACACCTGTCAGATTGGCTAAAATGACAGGAAAAGTTAATGATGAATGTTGGAGGGGATGTGGGAGGGCTGGGACACTGATGCATTGTTGATGGAGCTGTGAACGGATACAGCCATTCTGGAGAACAATTTGGAGCTATGCTCAAAAAGTTATCAACCTGTGCATACCCCTTGACCCAGCAGCATTTCTATTGGGCTTATATCCCAAAGAAATCATAAAGGACGGAAAGGGCCCCACATGTGCAAGAATGTTTGTGGCAGCCCTTTATGTAGTGGCTAGAAACTGGAAATTGAATAGATGCCCTAAAATTGGAGAATGGCTGAATAAATTATGGTATATGAATATTATGGAATATTATTGTTCTGTAAGAAATGACCAGCAAGATGATTTCAGAGAGGCTTGGAGAGACTTACATGAACTGATGCTGAGTGAAATGAGCAGAACCAGGAGATCATTATACACGGCAACAACAGTACTATATGACGATTAATTCTGATGGACATGGCTCTCTTCAACAATGAAATGTTTCAAACCACCTCCAATTGTTCACTGAAGAAAGCCATATACACCCAGAGAGAGGGATGTGAAATGTGGACCACAACATAACATTCTCATACTCCTTGATTGATGTTTGCTTACATTGTGTTTCCTTTATCTGATATATCGTTTGTGTAGATAAGATTTTTCTTGCACAACAATGATAAGTTTGGAAATATGTATACATATATTCAATTTGCCAATATTTTAACATAATTAACATGTAGTGGATATCCTGCCATCTAGGGGAGGGGCGGGGAGTTGGGGGGAAAATTTGTAACAGAAAGCCATGTAAGGGTTATTGTTAAAGAATTACCCACACATATGTTATGCAAATAAAATTAAAAAAAGGAAAAAAATTATATATCACATAAATATAATAAAATGTATTCATTTTTATCATTTTATTGATTGATTTTTTAGTTAGCCTTCATTTTGAAGGGAACCAGACATACTTCATAATATTTAATAAATGATATATAAATTATATATCATGTAATATATTTCAATCATGTATTTGTTTGTTTATTTATTTTTATTATCCTTTGTCCTTTCAAGGGTTTTTGTCTTGATTTGAGCCTGGATTGGATTTAAGTGAGGCAGTGTGGCACAAAGTTATTAGCCGCAAACTTTCTTCTAGAGTCACAGTGGCAAGACAAAAATCAAGACAATTGGTGATGAGCTGGGATGCAATGGATGAACTTGGTATCTTTCACTGTCAGATTTCACTAAGTGCTCCACAGTGTCTATTTCAGCCACCTTCATGGCCATTAGAAAAAAAAAATCCACATACCTGTGATAAACAACTACTTAATGGGTTTGAAATCTGTCAGTTACCCTTAATCTGGTTCAACCCATCTGCCAAAACAGCTTTATTGGGGTGTAGCCACTGTGTATGCTACAGCTTCTTGGAATCACAGGTGAAAGTTGGATGGATTAGGTGAACCAAAGGGCATTGAGCAGCCCTAAAACAAAAGCTCAGCAGCCCTCACACCAGAAGGACTAACCCTCTCATATACCACTGTAAGAAAGTTCTCCAATCCCCTGAAACTTTTAGGTTCTTTCTGGCAGTATCATTGTTTTCTTCTGTTTCTCCAATAATGAATCCATTCATTGACTGACCACTAGAGAAGGATTTCACATTTAAAAAACCAGCAGTTAAATAAATGCTTGTAGATGGTCTAAGAAGAGCAGTGTGATTCTCTGAACCCTGTGAACTGTTTCTTTCTACCTTGACACCATAATTACAGGTTCCACAAAACTCATCATAAATGGAGAGTCAGGAGGATATGAGTTCAAATCATAATGCAGATACATATTAACCATGTGATGCTGGGCAAGTCACTTAATCTCACTCAACTTCAGTTTCCTCATCCATAAAATGGAGATATTAATAAAGTTGTCCGAAGGATCAAATGTGATAATATTTGTAAAGTGCCTTGCAAATATTAAAGTGATATAAATGTTATTTGTTGTCATTGTTATCAGATTTGATGACTCTCAGAAGGTTCTTTCACATTCTACATACGTGCTTTGAATAGACAGTAAACCTCTCTGTTGTTGTCATTGTTGTTATGAAGCCAACATTTTATATTATCTGGGCTAAAATGTTTATAATGGAGCAAGTTTTCAATATTGTAGGAGCTTTTTCAAAATGATCCTCAAATGTAGCAGATACTTTTTAATTCTTGTCAGATGATTATTTGTACTAATATTTTGAGGTTTTTTTTTAAATAGCCTAACTTGTGTTTCTAACTTTTCCCACTCATACTACATAATGCCCTTTATCTTGTTATTATCTCTTAATTGACTTGAATTTTATTCTTATTTCTTTTTATTCCTATTTTTCTGTTCAGTTCAACTCAAACTGAAGTTGGTTGACAATTTTTTAGGTATGTTGTAAAGACTGTTCCTATTCAGCTATGGCTTGGACCACTAAATGATCTCTAAGGTGCTATCAAACACTAAGATTGGATGATTCTGTAATTTAATTCCATTTATTTTATTCCAATTCAATTCAAGAACCATTTATCAAGTGCTTGCTATTTTCTAAGCACCATTAGGTATAAAGATAAACTTCAAGTTCTAGAATCCAATAAATACTGTTTAAAAATTAGGAAAACATTTCCTTTTTTCCCCTTTAGCATCACTTAATGAAGAATCCCTTCTTAGAAATGCTAGTTTCAATAATGAAACAAAGATGACTTAGGACAAAAAAAGAATATTTTTCAGTCTCCCAAGGTTATTTTGAAGTTTGTGATACATGAATTTATAGATTCATGTATACAGAACCATGCCATAGCATATAAAACACATGCTAATAAATAAAACCAATTGGTTTATTTCACACAAAAAAAACAAGCAAGGAGAGTGTTCTTATCAGCAGAGATGATAGAATTGAAGGAAGAATATATTACTAAAATGTCACTCTTTTCCCACTTTATCCCCCTTAAAGCTCTCCGAAATCACTGTTTCAATGGAATTTGTTTACTCAAATCCACATCTTTGTTGCTTTCAAGTATTGGCATTTTGGATGTTTACCACTCAAGCCCAACATAGAAGTGTTTTCTTTTTTAGGTAAGATCAGAAAAAGAGGTACGGAATGAATAACACTTGATTGGAAATGGCAAATAACCATGTAATTAAACTGTAAACACTGTGTGTGGTGATTTTAATGTAATTTAAGGACTTGTAAATTACATGGTCATAAAATGGAACTTGGGCTCATGTTTTACAAAAATATCCATGTTTGTGTGAGATTAATTAGTGCAGCTTGCATGCAGACATTTAGCAAAGCACTCTCTTAACATTCTCATTTATGGGTTCGTTTTTTTGTTTTTTGGTGTTTTTTTAAATATATAAGGTTTGTGCAGTGAGTTGTCTTCCCAGACTTTAGAAAATGGTTATTTGGAGCTTTCATTATCCTTGAATTTCTATGCTAGTCAGAATCCCAACTGAGTCTTTAACCCGGCCTTGTGAAGTTTTAAAAAGTCTGGGTTCCAATTCTAAGCAAATGTTTAATTATGTAATTACTGAAATAGGTCAGCCAGTTTAAAATAGAATTCTGTCGGTTAGTTATTCAGTATCTCTTTGGCCCCTTCCCTGAACTGAAATGCCTTAAAAAGACCTCCTAAAGAAATATTCCACAAATATGATGGGAACTCATTTTATCTTTTCTTTCTATTTCTAACTTTTAATATAATTCTTAGAACACCAGTAAGTGCCTAATTAATGTTTGTTGATTGAATCAGTGTGTTCCAGAAATTCTAAGCCTATACAGTACTTCCATAGCTGAGTGTCAAATAAATGAATTTGAAGTCATTGGGCTCCTGGGACCTGTGGTAGATAAATAGAATTAGAGAATCTCAAATTGAAAGGTATCTTTGAAGTCATCTTGTCAATCTTACCCACACATTCATCCTTCTGCTTCCACTTGAATACTTCCAGTAGTAGGAATCTATATAAAGTAGTACATACCATTTTTAGACTTCTCTTTTCAAAAAGTCTTCTCTATATTGAACCAAAATACGTCTCCTTGTAGCTTCTTACCTGAGTCCCAGTTCTATCCTCAATCTATACTAACTTTAAATATTAGAAAATAACTACTGTGCTACCCCTAAGTCTTCTATTTTTTCCGGGGTATCTTTTAATGGTTCCTTTTAATGCCTATTTTATAACTTCATTTTAAGTATCTCTTACATTGCCACAAAAATTACCCTAATGTGGAACATCATTCAGTTTGTTAGAATTCATTTAAAATTATAGAAAACAAAATATAATACTTTTCTATATTCATCCTGACTAGCAAATGGCACACTTTGTTTTGAATATTATGCTCAATTAGTTCACATTTAAGTTAATTTAGGGGGTGATGGTAGGTCATTTTCTTCATCATCATTATCTTCTTTTTCTCAGCCATGTAACACTACACATATTGAAGAAAATAGGGAATGAATGACTAGAAAGATATGAGAATAATAGAAAGAACCTGACATTTCTTAAATCAAGGGATATAAGCTTAAAAAGTGGGAGGAGTAGACAATAAAGTCAAATGATACAGAGATAAAAAGAAAGATGATAACTGAAAAGGGAACAACAGAATTCAGCAATTAGGAAGCCCTTCCTACCTATTCAAGAAAAGTTATCAATAGTCATGTGCACAGTATCCATATCACAGGAATTTGATGAGAGAATGAGTGGTAAAGAAGTAAAAGATAGACTACTTCAAAAAGTTTGGTATGGAAGGAGAGTAGATAAAACAAATGAGAAAGAAATGTCAAGGAAAGACTTTCTTAAGATCAGCAAGAAGTGAAAATGTTTGTAGGCAAATGAGTTTCTCATCTGATAACTGTCTGTTCATGTCCTTAGAGCATTTATCAATCTGAATTTTTTTTTTGTATTTTTCATAAATTTGACTCTTTATATTTGGGAAATGTTTTTTTTTTTCCCTTGAGATAATTGGGGTTAAGTGACTTGCCCAGGATCATACAACTAGGAAGTGTTAAGTATCTGAGGTCAAATTTGAATTCAGGTCCTTCTGATGTCAGGGTTAGTGCTCTATCCATTGCTCTACCTAGCTGCCCCAAGAAATGAGATCTTTATCAGAGACACTTGATGTAAAAATTGTTTCCCAGCTTTCTGATTTCTTTATAATATTGATTGCATTGGTATTATATCTCTCTATCTCTTGTTTGGCCAAAAATTCTTCCCTTAGGAATTTTTTTATGTTCTTAATTTTTGGTGTCCCTCCTTCATTTAAAAATATTTCTTCTGGGGCAGCTAGGTGGCGCAGTGGATAGAGTACCAGCCCTAAAGTCAGGAAGTCCTGAGTTCAAATCTGGTCTCAGATACTTAATACTTCCTAGCTGTGTGACCCTGGGCAAGTCACTTAACCCCAATTGCCTCAGCAAATAATTATATATGTATATATATATATATATACATATATATATATATAATATAGATTTCTTCTGTATTTATTTTATTTGTATATTTTATATACATGTGTATATTACTTCTCCATAGTAAAATGTAAGTCCCTTGAAGACAAGTATTGTTTTGTTTTTTGCATTTTTCCCCTAATAAATAATTCTCTTTCCCTAATAAATAATTTATTGAGCAAGTGCTCAATAAATATTTGAAATAAATTTTTATTTTTATTCTATCTCCTTTGTGAAGAAGGGGAGCAGGACTGAAGGTTCAGAGATGTTTTGAGTAATAAAGAAGAAATTAAGGAAACACCTCATATGGTCTTAAAGTAATGAAGAGGCCAAATCATCTACTATTATGGGCATGGTTGGGGAACTGAGGAAAGAAGAAAGAACTCAGAAAGTTATTATGTCAATAAGAAAGGAAATGAATGAAAATAGTTGAGAAGATTTAGAAAAAAGCAGCAGATGTCCACCTTTTTATATGTACCATCAAATTATAGTGAATAAAATCAGCTCAATTTTGTGGCTTTCTTTGGCTATGTTCAGGAGTCTGAGAACAGGAATGGTAAAAATCAGCATCTGCATGTTGCTAGTTTCCAAGTACAGTAGTATTAGTATTTGCAAAATTCACTTCAATAACCATGTATTGTATTTACAATATGCCAAGCCTTGTGTTAGGCACTTAAGACACAAAGATTGTATTCCAATTGTTTTCAAAATGTTGACAGGAGTTAATTTACATATCACCTACTATCAAATATTATTTTATCATCCAAAAACATCCTGAAAGATAGCCATTATTTTTATGTATATTAATATTAGCATCATTAATATATCATTTATTATTATCCTCATTTTATAGTCAAGGGAAATGAGTCAAACAAAGGCGAAGTGATTTGCCCAACATTATATAGCTCGTAAATTTCTGAGGTTTAATTCAAACTCAAGGTTCTTGACTCCAGGATGATAGAACCCAGCACTCTATCTACTGTACCACATAGCTGCAAATGATCATATGACTAATCTTATTGAGTATTGCAGAACTACTACCAGTAATCATTGAAAGATATTAAAGGACAACAATTAGTCCATAATCATTTATTGAAAGCACTATTTGTCAGGTGCTGCGTTAAGCAAAGAAATTAGTGAAATAGCTCCTACTTTTAAGGAGCTTATATTATAGTTGGGAAATACATTGTGCTTATGTTAAGTGTATGTAAGTATGTATGTATATATGCATATATAATCATATACATATGATGCATATATAATAAATCAATACATATGTGATGAATACTATATATAATATAATGAATACTATAATGAATACTTGTGGAAGAGGAAGCAATAGCCTCAGGGGATAGAAGGGATAGGAAATTTTCAGATAGAAGCTCAGATTCATAAATACAGAAATATTCAGCAGAAACCCAGAATATTTTTTTGTTCTTGAGAAGAAGGAACACAATAGATAAAGCAATGAGGAAATACTTCCTATAGGAAGTGATCATTAAACTGAACTTTACAAAGTTCCAAGTTTCAAGAGGTGGAAGTAAGAAAGAACCACTTTGTAGGGATAGGCAAAAGCCAGAACAAAAACAGAGGTGGATATAGAAAGCCCTATGTGGGGGATGAGTAAGCAAGCCAGTTTGGCTGGAATACAGAGTGAAATGAGGGAGGGTTTTATGTAATCAACTTGTAAAGACAGGAGCCAAATTATGAAGGGCTTTAAATGCCAAATTTTATCTCAGAGGCAACAGGAAGCTACTGGAGCTTCTTGAGGTAGAGAGTAAGAGGGAAATCCTTTATCACTCTAGAACAACAGCTCATGGAATGTTACTACAATTGACATGATTTTAGTGAGTACTGTTTCTCCAAAGGTTTATTCATGAATGTGTCAAAGAAAAGGGCCCTGGTTCCTCTCCTCTTCCTCAGTTAGGGGGTCCATACTATCATTTCAATTCGGAAGGAAAGTATCTCTTTCTGACAAAGTACAAACATTTGGCTTTTGCTCACTCAAGTGAAATTTCAGACTATTTGATTCTCACTCTGATTATTGTGCTCTCAGGTAAATTAAATGTCAGAGTGAGAGATGGCTTCCCCTTCTTCCAGAGCTGGCTTTCCTCATTCTTAAGAGGTCAGCAGGGAGCATTCAGGCAGCAGAACACAACCTGAGAGGCTGCATTTCTATCAAGTTCCAAGAACTGTTGTCATTCACTCTGGCTTGGAGGTTGCCCCTCCCCACTCTCTGTGCCCTGCCTAGCTCCAAAGAACAAAATGGTTCACTAATTTCAAAGATGAAGACAAGTCTCAAAGAAGGCCTGTGGACAGCAAGGAGGACTTGGCTCCCTTGCTCTGTGCAATCCCAACAAACCCAGTTAACTAGTAATGTTTAAAAAAGTAATTTCTAAAAATATTAATGTGTGATATAAAAGGGCTGAGGATGATAAGGTTACCCTCTCTGTGCTCTGAAGATAAAGGAGTAGAGACTCCATTGATGAGCAAAAGTAAAATGGAAGGAAAGGAAAAGAATAAAGACTCCTTATAATTGTTTGCTAGTGAGACAGCATAGTAGGGAGGATTTGTAGAACTATGAGTGCATTTAGAATCAGTAGCTCCAGGTTCAAATCCCTAAGCCAGTTACTAGCTGGGAAGTAGCAATTGTCCTCCCTGTCTTAAGTTTCTTATTTGTAAGTTGAAGGGGCTGTATAAGTTGTTCCCTTGAGTTCCTTGTGATCCCTTATTTAGAATCCCTGGTATATTCCTGCTTCTCACCCCTTCTCCCCGTCATGTCGCCTCAAAAAGTCACCTGCCAAGTAGGGTTATCTTATAGCTGGTTTCCATTTCTATCCAGATTATGCATCTGAACATACCAGCCCCACTGAAGTTGGAACTTAGTTTGGTCTTGTTAGTGAACCAGGATTTCTTTGTGTGGGCAGGGGTTCGGATCGCCTCCAGGTGTGTGAGAGAGATTAGTGCATCAATGAAATACAAATAGAGCAGTCCATCAATCCTCCTCATTGCCTCTTTCTTCAACCTCATCCTCTTGGGCTATGTATTAGAGGGCGCAGATATATCATCTGGGAAGTTTTCCAGGCTCATTTTTAAAGAAAGTCAGGTATTCAGCATAATACGGTCTGCCTGGAGCAAGGTTCTTTGGTTTGTCACACTGCCATGAGCAGCAGCCGAGTGGATGTGCCCTCTGAGTACATGCTGAGAGAGGAGGGCAACTCACAGAGTGAGTGACAATATGCTCCCAGCCCTGGCATGAGGCTGGAAGGCTTGCCTGGGTCACTCTCTAACCTGGATCTCCTTCATGGCTCATTACGTGGTGTCAATAGTTTGAAATAAAGTGAATTAGAAATAGGTAATGATCCCTCACTTGGAAACACTCTTGGGGGTAAGGGTGAGAAGGGAAAGTGAATATATTCAACAATACCATCTTTGGATTTGCCTGCCTACTGAAGGAAAGGAAATTGGAACTATTTCCTGTACAGATTCTCTCAAAAAGACTCAGAGCATACCCCGTTCTGGGACTTATAGAAGGAAAAAAAAGGGAACATACTTTCATAAACTAATCTTTACAGGTTATCATTGATATTATTCAGAAATCAGAGATATTGGGAAAAGTATCTAACTCTGAGCACACATAGTAGACTCTTCAAATTTCAGAACTGGAAAGGACCTTAGAGATTATCTAGCCCAGCTGCCATATTTTATGGGTAGAAAATGGGGCACATAAGGATTTCATAAGATAGACAGAGTGCTTGATTTGACCTTTGGAAGATCTGAATTCAAATCTTGCCTCAGATCCTTGTGAGTAACCCTGGCCAATTCATTTAACCTCTCAGATTCAGTTTCCTCAGTTGTAAAACAGGATTAATAAGATTACCAATCTGTATGAGTTACTTTGAGAACCAAAGGAGATTTCATACACACAAAATACATGTGATAATCACATACATATATATACATATATATGTATATGTATATATATATATACTATAGATATATAATCACACCTTGCATATATAGGTACTTAAATGTGTATAATACGCCTATAATTACATATATGAATAAATATGTAAAAAGTGTTTCACAGAATTTAATGTAAATTATTCTTCTTCTTATTTCTTAAGTGTTCAATGTTTTTCTCTTAAAATCAGAGAACCTGAATGTTCCTACATCAAAGAAGATATTTCAAGGTTTGGGGGATTATCACTCTGTTTTGAAACTGACTTCATTAAAAACTCTTAGTGCAAAGCAATGAGCCATGAAGGAGAGTCATAGCTGCGAATGCAACCAAGTCCCCCCCTCCATCACACAAACTGGAGAGACAATCTGGTCCATTGACACTAAAGGAATATACCTTTTTTTTTTTCTTTTCACTGTGAGCAAAATTAGACTGTTTTGGATGGAAGAGTAGACTCTCAGGCAGAATGATCTTATCAGAATGGACCCAGATCCTTACCAGCTGCTGTTTGTGTTATGACCATCCTTAGACCAATAAGAGAGCACATTGCTGAATCTGAAGTGTACCTTGTTCATCACAGGAACTGTTATTTTGGCTAGTCTTCGAATAAGTAGCTTGTTTGAGAAAAGGCTTTATTTCAAAACAAATCTCATATCATTATGTGCTTCATTTTCATAATCAGGTTATCCTGAATAACATTTGATTTGCATAACTTTGTGTCCCTCAAAAATATACTTTTCTTTGTTTACCTTAATCCTTCTATGCCAGAAAAATACAATTGATAGATTAAGAGACTTGAGAAATATATCAATCAGCAAATATTTACTAGGGTCATTGACCTGAATTCAAATTGCTTTATATTTATTTTTATATAACTTGTGTTTATGTCCATGTGGAACACAGAAGAAAATAAGATAGCTATGGGTGAGGTATTATCACATTTTTGTACTGGACCTCACTCCCACCCCCAGCAACGGCAGAATGACTACTAAATAGAAAGCATTAAGTTCTCGTTGAATTAAGTAAATAGAATTGAATATCTACTGTGTGTACAACATAATTCTATGCACTGGGAGGAGAGGAAGGGATACTGATGGTTTATGAATATTACCCTTGTCCTTTTTCTTCCTTAAGATCTTGTTAAAAAGATGATAAAATTAGAACATATGAAGCAATTAGAGAAGGTATATATGTGTATCACTGATGATACCAGGAACTCAGAAAAGGATGGGAGAAAAGTGAGAGAAAGTTTCATGACAATTATAGTTTTATTGAAGTTCAATGATGTTTGAAAATGCTTTTACAAGTATTATTTCATTTGATCTTCATGACAGCCCTGGAAAGTAGGTACAGTTATTATTCCCATTTTATAGATAAAGAAGCTAAAATAAAGAACAGTAAAATGACTATCCTATATTTACAGATAGGTAGTAAATTAACTGGGGCTGGATTTGAGTCTAGACCTTCCTGACTCTAAGCACTGTGCCTTATCCACAATGCCACCTAGATCCCCTTAAGCAAGTAGCTTGATCTCCCTGGGTCCTAGTTTTATTGTGGTGAGTGAATTGGGACTAGACTTATAAGGTCTCTTTTTCTCTAAATCTGGGATCCTTTTGAATATTGCACTAGCTACTTAGTGTCCAAATGACAATGTGGTTGACATGTAATTTTGCAAAACATTTTTGTCATGTAAAATGGAAATGGGCAGCCTTATATTTAGAAATATGTTTTCAGTGAATAAATGTCAAGGGGATGTAACAATTAGTTCTCTGTCCAGGACTCCATGTTTAAATTTGTCATCAATTTTATACATATATATATATGTATATATATATATATATACATATATATATATATTCATTGTCTCCAAGTGAAAGATGGAAAGTACCCAAGATATTATATAAGAGGTTAAAAGAAAAACTAACAAAATGGATTTTAATCATAACAAGAAAGCTCATCATCATATGCAGGTGACCACACATTCTTGAAAGCTAAGACCAATAGAGAGCAAGCTCTTGTAGGCTATGAGAATGGAACCAAGGGCAAATGTCCTCTGACCAAGGACCAATGTAACTATGTAGGGAGAAGCTCATCACCAGTCAGTAATTACCAGGTGATATATTAGTTAGTTATGATGAACTACAAAACAATGGAAAGTATATAGTAGTTCCCAGCTTTCTGTGGCCGTTTTTATGCAATAAGACTTCTATAGTAGTGAGGAGAAAGGCTATGGGGTAATAGTTTCTATACTATCTATAAACTTTAATTTAACCGTTGCTATTTTATGCAAGACTTTAGGATGGATCAGTGGAAAGATATTGGAATTGAAGAAATATTTATCCAATATACAGCAAATCAATTGAAACATATGAATTATGACATTTCCAATAAAATAAATCATAATTCTTAAGTAATTTACAGGCATATGGAAGGATGACTTTTGAGACACAAAGAAAGAAGTTTGTGGAGTTAGTTTAAAGTACACACACAAAAATAATGCAAGAAATATTCATGGAACATTTGGCCATCTCACCTTGCTTAGCATAAACAAAACGACCACCTAGGAAGATAATCATAGATTAGGCTCCAGCATGTGCTAAAGAGGATTAAAAATCAGAGGAACTTGAGGCAGAGCCAAGATTGGGGAGCTGAACTTTCCCACTACTCCCCTCTGAAAACTTTAAAATAATGCCTCAAATCAAATTTTCAGAGCAATGAAGCCAACAGAAGGTCAGAGAAAGGCATTTTTCTAGGCCAGGAAACTTAGGAGGTCCACAGGAGAGGTCTGTCATGCTGGGATGGACACAAACTCCAAGTGCCACAGGAGCAACATTGGTGAGCGTTGGATGTGATCACAACAGCAGCAGTGGCATTTTAGGAGTTCCCAGGCCAGAGGTGGTAAAGGGGTAAGAAGTGATCAGAAAAACATTATAGGGGACCCATTATTGGCACCAGGATAGCTGGTGCCAATTGACAACTCTACTGCTCAAAAGTAGTTCTAAGTAACATTTCCAGGGGAAATAGGAGTGCTTGAATTTAATCACAAGGGAGGATGGGCTCTAGTTATAGTTCTAGGGCAAGCTGGTACTTGTAGCTGCAGGTGAGCAGGACCTTTCCTGGGTAAAGAAGAGAGCACTGACCTGAACAGCAATGACCCCGATTCTCCCAGAATAACATCAACTCGGAAGCACTGAAAACTTTGCAGACATTCCCAAACCCCTAGAAGTGTCCCTAAAAAAGCAGTATGAAAAAGTCTGAAGGTTGGCACAGTACCTTCCCAACCCAAAGTGAGCAGAGTCCAATTTTAGCATAAAGTTCAAAGAAGAGATAGGTTGAGGAAATGAGCAAACAACAAAAAAAGGAATTGACCAAAAAAAGCTAGTACAATGGAGGGAAGACCAAAACATAAACTTAGGAGAAGACAAAAATTTGAAAGCATGTATAAACAAAGTCTCAAAGAAAAGTATTAATTGGAATGAAGGCCAGTAAGAAAAGAAATCAGAGCAATGTAAGAAAATTATAAAAAGAATTTACAGCTCGGTAAAAGGGGAACAAAAATGCTGAAGAAAATAATATATTAGGCATAATTGGCCTAGTTTTAAAGGAGGCACAACAAATCCATTGGAAAAAAAATCTCTTAAAAATAGAATAGGCCAAATAGAAAAAGAGGTACAAGAGCTCACTGGAGATAATTCCTTAAAAATTAGAATTGGCCAAGTAGAAGATAAGAAAGTAGAAACTTTCAAGAAATTTCTTGAAACTTCAAGAAACAATAAAACAAAGTAAAAATAATGAAAACATGGGGGGTGGAGTAAAATATCTCATTGGAAAAACACATGCCATGGAAAATACCAAGGAGAGATAATTTTTAAATTCTCAAAGAAAGACTCTACACATCATATTTCAAGAAATTATAAAGAAAATTTTCTCTGATACTTTAGATCCAGAGGATAAAAAAGAAATTGAAAGAATTCACTGATTATCTCCTGAAAGAGATCCCAAAATTTATCATACTCCAAGGAAAAGGATAGCTAAATTCCATAGCTCCCAGGTCAAGGGGAAAATATTGCAAGTAGCTAGGGAAAAAATTCAAATATTGTAGAGCCACAGTTAAGATCACACAGGATTTAGCAGCTTTCTTGTTAAAGGCACCTGGAATATATTGTGGAAGCCAAAGGATTTAAGATGACAACAAAATGGCCTACTCAGAAAAACTGAGTATAATCTTTCAGGAGGAGAGGAGGTGGGTAGGAGAAATTTAACTGAATAAAGGACTTCCAAGCATTTATAATGAAAAGACAAGAGCTGGATAGAAAATGTAATATTCAAACAAAAGAACAAGAGAAGTATAAGAAGATAAACATAAAAGAATAATCATAAGAAGCTCAATAAAGTTAAACTGGTTATATTCCTGTATGGGAAGATAAAGATAAGAATTGTATTATTATTAAGGGAGTTAGAGAGTCTGCATGAACAGAGAGGATGAGTATAAGTCAGTAATATTGGGATGATCTCAAAAAAATTAAAAGAGTGATGATGTAGGAGAATGAAAAAGGGAGAAATGAATTTCTCACATAGAAGAGGCATACAAGGAAGAATTTTCATGATGGAGGAGAAGATAGGGTGATTGGTTGACAATGCTTCAACTTTACTGTCATTGGAATTGGCTCAAAGAAAGAATACACACACACACACATAATGGAGTATAGAAATATAACTTACTGAACAAGGAAATAGGAGGAAAGGGGACATAAGAAAGGGTGATGGACAGTAAAAAGGAGGGAGGATTAAGGGAGGCAGAAGGCAGAAGCTCTATAGACTTCTAAGGAGAAATAGCATAAAAAAGAGAAAAGGATAATCAGAAGAAAATAGTATGGAGGGAAATAACATAATTAGTAATCATAACTATGAATGTAAATGAGATGTGCTAACATTTCAAATAGAAGTGGATGGGAAAATTCAACTTTAATCCAGAATGGATAGGAAATGAGGACATAACTATACATTTTATACAAGAGACCTACTTGAAATAGAAAAACACACAGAATTAAAATAAAGGGCTGACACAGAATCTATTATGCTTCAGAAGTAATAAAACAGGTAGGGGTAACAATCAGATCTCAGACAAAGCAAAAGTAAAAATAGACCAAATTAAAAGAGATAATCAGAGAAATCACATTTTGCTAAAAGGTATCATAGACAATAAATATCAACAAAATTTTATAGCATGTTGATCTAATAAAAATCTCATTTCTCAAATATCTAGGGAACTGAATCAATTTTAAAAATTTTTTATTAAGGCCTTTTATTCACAAAACTATATGAATGCATAATTTTTCAACACTGACCCTTGCAAAACCTTCTGTTCCAAATTTCCCCCACTTCCCCCCACCCCCTACCCTAGATGGCAAGTAGTTCAATACATGTTAAATATGTTAAAATATATGTTAAATCCTATGTATATGCATATATACACATATTTATAGTTATCTTACTGTACAAGAAAAATCAGATCAAGAAAAAGGAAAAAAATATAAACCTGAGTAAAAAACCAAATGCAAGCAAACATTAATTGAAAGCGTGAAAATGCTATGTTGTGGTCCACACTCAGATCCCACAGGCCTCTCTCTGGGTGTATATGGCTCTCTTCATCATTGAACAATTGGAATTGGTTTGTTGAAAAGAGCCATGTCCCTCAGAATTGATCATTGTATAGTCTTGTTTTTACTGTGTATAATGATTTCCTGGTTCTGCTCATTTCATTTAGCATCAGTTCATGTAAGTCTCTCTGAAATTATCCTGTTGGTTGTTTC
>JAJPUD010002781.1:65075-75488 GCA_023553655.1 Myrmecobius fasciatus
TTGACTTTCAGCAGAGGGGCCCTTGTATTTGATGTCTTGCTCACAGCAGAGGATAGCCCTACTTGCTCTCTCTAGGCAATGTCCTGGTTTCTCTGTGTTGGTAATTTGCCTTCCGGACTTTAACTGGAGGTTGTCCCACTGGTCTGCCCTGCTATAGAGCCAGGACTGGGCATCTCTGTTGCTGATGTGCTATGATTAAGACCCTCTCACTGGCTTTCACAGACACCATCTGAATTGACCTGAACACTCCTTACATTACAGTGAGAGTGACAATGCTTGATGTCTTTCTAATCTATCTTGAGAAGGACAGTGGTTTCATTCCATCAGCCTCTGTTTCTGTTTGTCCTTTTCAGATTAAACTCTATCAGTTTATGAGTTTAATGTTAGAGTTTATGTGATTATAGCCTATCAAGTCACATTCCAAATATAATCCTTGTCTTTTTCATCTATCCAAAGAAAGAGAAGACTGACTACTCAGTCCTATCCATTAAGACTGCAATTATCTCTTCCACATTACAACTTTCCCCATTGTGATGTTGATATATCACCCAATGGCTTAAAAAATTAAATGGGAATTTGAGGGAAGTTTTATAGAAACCTCAGATAATATGTGAAGGTCGTCACACAACATAGAAAAAATTTAGAAACTCAGAAATACATTTTACACATACACACATACACACAGTGTGTGTCATATAATAATAATCCAAATTTTACAATAATGTGCTGCAAACACTTATAAAAGAAAAAGAAAAATTCAGAATTCTTCTCTGGTATGAAGTGAGGGCTAAAATATTTTTTTGCAGATTTTTTAGATCGTGGGGCCCTCTCCCTCCAAGTCTCCCACAAAGTGAATGAAATATTTGTAATGTGGAGCACTGATTCTTAAAGTAAGATTTACAGCACCCAAATTGTAGCATGAATTTATATACTTTGTATATAAATTCAATTCCCATTCTGACTACTGGGTGAAGTCTATACATCTCTATAGATCACCCACATTAGTGTAGGGGTTTCAAAGTGGAAAAGAGATGCAACATATAGAGGTGACTCTTACAAACTATTAGAGAATGGTGGAAAAGAAAAATTGGAGATAGCTTGAGCTAGATAAATCATGTACTATCCACTTTCAAAATAATTCAAGTAGACACTTGAGCTCTATATTACTGCTACCCTTATGCTTATCAGGTCTATTCACCCAGTCTCAGCTGCTAACCAATAATGCAAATTTGGTGACAGCATGCATTGTGTGTTGACAGAAATTGGTTTTCTAATTGAGAATATTATCTTAAGAGTGGCACAACATACATGATAAGCCCTTTAAAAGTTTTAATGAACACAGTAAATAGAGCCAACACCATATTGATGTTATGAATGAAAGTAATGTGACTAAATTTAGAGGGAGTTTGGTTAATCATTCCTGGACTTCATTTTTTTTTTCATTTAAGACATAATCCCAAAAGAGGACACATACAATCATAGCTCATAGCTTCTGCCATTATTCTATATAAGGGACTACTATCTGCTCAAGACAGCTATGATGAAGGAATATAGAAGATACATTTTAGAGTATTTTAAAATACTCTTGTAAATCTTTTCTCTTGGGCTATTTAGTGAAATTGATGCCTAAAAACAAGGGATTAATACATTCTAGAGACCCCTCCTGTATACAAGGTTATACTGGGGTGTGTTTTGGGGCAAAGTGTCTTTTTCTGTCTAAATTTATATTCTAGTACTTCACATATGTAGCTAAATCACTCTCCCCCCAATACATGTTTTTCTTTCTTTTCCTCGTTATTATGAGCATTGCAAAAAATAAAAGCCTTGTAGTCTGCCTTTCACAATGGAAGCAATCAGCAGTTACCTGAATGTGGAAAAAAAAATCCAAGAAATTGACACTGAATCCAAGATCAACAATGGGCCTCTTTCCAACAAAAGCAAAGTTTAAGTTGTTAAGTAATTAAATAGAATAACTGAGTAATCACTATCTTTTTTTAAAAGACCTACACACCAATACTATACAAAGAAAAAGGAATATTAGATATAGGGTGGCTTTAGGAGGAGACAAAAAAACTAGGTTCTAATGAGCAAGTATTTTATGAGTATCACAAGATTGAGGAAATGATCCATTAAAGAAAGGATAGTTAAAGAAAATTCATAGCTGAATAAAATTCAAAACTGGAATGGATTTTAGAAATCATCAAGTTCAACTCCCTTCCTTTACAGCTAAAGAAACTGAGGCCCAGAAATACTTATGACTTACCAAAGATCATACAGGCAGAGCTAGTTTTTGAATCTAGCTCCTCTGACTCCAAATCTAAAATCATATAGTTAGTTATACGTGGCAATGCCTTTTCGTCAAATATTTATGTTAAGTAGAACATAGAGCATTAATATTTAAAGGAAGATAAATATTATGGTGGAGCAATCAGAGAAATGAGTCCTATGGTGCTTAATTCCTTATGTTAAAGGTAACCACATCTGTTGCCCTCTATGAAACTGAAATTAATTAATTTCTAAATCAGGGAACTAAGACTCCAGGAGACAGCTAGGCTTCAAGTCTTTCTTTGTGAATCATAATCCACTCTCACAAAGACCAGTTAGACAGAGAACAGTACTGGACTCCCTGAATATTCACCATTGTCATACCCCATATTCATAGGGACTAGACCTCTTCGATGGTATAAGAAATATCCAGAAAGAAAACTTCCTCTCTCAATGCTAGTTGGTATCTCTAACTACCATTGAAAGAAGGAGTTTTCTATCTGGATTTTAATGCAATTTAAAGTCTTAGAGAGTTGGCTAAGACTCTACAAGGTTAAATGAATTGCCTAGGATCACAATACTCTTATGCATCAGAAGCAAGACTTGAACCCATATCTTCATGGTTTCAAAACTAATTCTTGATCCACAATGACATAATGACTCTCCTTATAGCACTGCCATAATATGCATCTCCCCAAATTAGAAAAAACACAATGTCTCAATTCCATTTTTTTCACAAGGAAATATTAATAAGGAACAGTCAGCTTGACCCAATAATTCTACTATAGTGTAAACCTAACCTAAAATCTCTTTCTCTGACATAACTAATGAAAATACTGGTTGCTACTGGAAATATTTGTGTAAATGGGAGAGAGAGAAAAAAGAGGGAGAGACAGAGACAGAGACAAAGATACAGAGACACAGAGACAGAGGCAGAGACAGAGAGAGAGAGAGCAGTAAAAACTTTCCTCTTCAAATCTGTTTTGCATTGCTTTTGTATGTCCTCATGAAGAATTTCCATGGTTGCAATTTAAGGTATTATTAATCATTAATTCATTCACTTACTCATTAAATAAACATCTACTGTTAATCTAAAGGGAAACAGAGAGAAGCAAAGAAAAAGAGGGCCTTGCTTGTAGTAAGGAGAAACCTGAGTTTAAATTACTTCTGACACATTAGCTGCTTAACCATAGGGATGTCATTTACCTTCATGCCTTCAAGTAATTTTATTTGTTTTTGTTTTTCTTGACTCATTTTCAGTCATATCCATCAGCTCTTTGTAACCCCATTCAGAGTTTTCTTGGCAAAGATACTGAAGTGATTTGCTATTGCCTTTCTTAAAAAATTGTTTTATTCTGAACTTAAGAAATAAACAAGTTTCCATAATATAGTAGAATAGAAAAAAAAAAGATATTGCATATAAAACTGCAAATCTAACAAGCCATTCTCCAATAGATAAATGGTCAAAAGATATGAACAGACAATTTTCAGACTAAGAAATTAAAACTATTTCTAGTCATATGAAAAAGTGCTCTAAATCTCTATTGATAAGAGAAATGCAAATTAAGACAACTATGAGGTACCACTACACTTCTCTCAGATTGACTAAGATGATAGGAAAAGAGAGTAATAAATGTTGGAGGAGAGGTGGGAAAACTGTGATACTAATATACATTATTGGTGGACTTGTGAATTGACCTAACCATTCTGGAGAGCTATAAGTAACTATGCCCAAAGGCCTTTCAAACTCTGCATACACTTTGATCCAGCAGTGCCTCTCTCTACTGGGTCTGCATCCCAAAGAGATCATTAAAAAAGGGAAAGCATCCACAGGTGCAGAAATGTTTGTAGCATCCATTTTCATAATGGCAAAGAACTAGAAACTGAGTGGATGCCCATCAGTTGGGGAATGGCTGAATAAGTTATGGTATATGAATATTATGGAATATTATTATTCTATAAGTAACAATCAGCAGGATGATTTCAGAAAGGCCTAGAAAGACTTAGATAAACTCATTCTGAGTGAAGTGAGCAGAACCAGGAGATCATTGAACATAGCAACAACAAAGTTATGTGATGATCAATTTTGATGGAAGTGGTTTTTTTCAACAATGAGGTGATTCAAATCAAATGCGATAGCCTTGTGATGATAAGGACCATCTGCGTCCAGAGAGAGGATAGTGAAGACTGAATATGGATCATAATAGTAGTTTCACCTTTTTGTTGTTGTTTATTTGCTTTTTTCTTTCTCATTTTTCCCCTTTTGATCTGATTTTTATTGTGCAGCATAATAAATATGGAAATATGTATAGATAGAATTGCACATGTTTACCATATTATGGATTACTTGCTGTCTAGGGGAAGGAGTAAGGGAAGGGAGAAAAAGTTGGAACACAAGGTTTTGCAAGGATGAATGCTGAAAACTATCTTTGCAATAATTTGAAAATTATTATTTAAAAAGAGCACATCTATTATATGCTCCTTGTTTTTTAAATATACAATCAAGTTATTATATGACATTCTTTTTTCCCTTTGTATCCTCCCTCCCCCCAACCCTAAAGCTGGCTACTATTAGACAAAAATATGCATGTATATGAAAATATTATCCCACACATACTTATATTTCAGGTCTTTCCCTGGATGCTGATAGTGTCTTCCATCATAGATCCTTTAAAGTTAATGTGGGTATTTATGATAGACAAAATGACTTAGTTGCTCAAATGTGTTCTTACAACAATATTACTCTTACTGGATACAACATTCTCTTGGTTCTTCTCATTTTGCTCTTCATTATTTCATGCCAAACTATCCATGTTTTTCTAAAATCAATGAGTTCAGCATTTTCTGTAGTGCAATGGTATGCCATCATGATCAGATAACATAACTTGTTCAATCATTCGCCAATTGATAGGCATCCCCACAATTTGCAGTTCTTGGGGAAAACAGGGTTAAGTGACTTTCTGAGCATCACACAGCTAATATGTGACTAAGATTGAATTTGAACTCATGAAGATGAATCTTCATGATCCCAAACCCAATATAATATCTATTGCACCACCTATCTGCCCCAGATAAACTCTACGTAATACATAAATTAAGATGTACTACTAATCTCTATTGATTCAGGGACCTTACCTACCAGGAGTTACCTTTACTGAGGAAATTATAAGAATAAATGAATATTAATTTTTAAAAGTATTAGAATAAAATGAAAAATTTTAACGTATCCCTGAAACACAATAAATCTAAAATTGATCTTCATCCTTCCCTTTCCTCTAAAACTTCCAGTCCCCCAATTTAACTATTTCTAATGATGGTACCATTTCCTCAATACCCCAGACTTAGAAACTTGGAGACATTATTGAATTTTCACTCTCCCTTATGCTATATATCACATTGATACCAGTCCTTTTAATTTCTGCTTCTGAGAGATCTCTCATTTCTGGCTTTTCCTTTCTATTGTCAATGCTAATTCCACTGTTGATTCTAATTCAGGCTCACATAGATTTTTGAAATAATATCTCAGCTGGGTTTTCTGCCTCTACTTTAAATCTCTAAAATCCATGCTTTATACTACTACTACTAGGGGATTTTCCAATCTTTCCAATGTGCAATTTTGATCATTTCATTTCTCTACTTCCAAAATTTTCAGTGGTTTCTGCATGAAATATAAACTCTTGGCACTTAAGATCCTCTACAGTTAAGCACTAAGTACATGCCCACTTTTGTTTAATACTGTCCACATTCAATTACTGTATATTTCAACAGTACTCTGAGTTTCAAGCATGAAGAGCTTTACATGTTTTGTTTGGGCATAACTTCTAATTTACTGGAGACCAACCCATGGAACCTTCCATGACTATGTGAGGAAAAGAGTTGGCTCAAAAATGTTGAAGACAATGATTATTCTTTTTTTTCTTCCAGAAAGTATACACATGATTCCATTTTCTCTTTGGGTCTGATTCCAGGAAGAAAAGAGAAAAAAAAAAGATCTGAAAGAGATAGATACGTAGGGAAATACCATCACATCAACATGTCCCTGATTTCCAGTTTTCTTCCCTAGAGACTTCCCGTAATTTGCCTTAGATGAATTAGAGTCTTCCTCTCCTGATTAAGCAAAAACTCATCAAGCTACCATCTAAAGAGATCATTCACTCTTGTATATTTTGTGGAACATTTTAATATGTATAACTCTCCTGATTTCCACTCCTTATTTGTTTAGATAAACAGCTATACTTGTTATTTACTCTTTGTGATAGTCTTTCTTTCATTTAACTAGTTTTTGTGGGAAGAAGTCAAGGATATAGATAGAAGTGTGGAGTATCTTCCCCTTTTAGGAAGTAGTAATCATGAAAGCAACTTGTTAAACATAAAAGCTCTATCTATAGACTTGCAATACTTAGGGGCTACAAATAGGTATATTTCTAGTCTGGTGCCTCTTTCTCTCAGAAGAGAACAAAGTGACTCATCTAATTATACCTTCTGCTAATTTCAAGACCAGAATTAATTGCATTGGAGAAGACTGAACAAGATGATAGATATTTTATATATGTTTCCTCTCAAGCAACCTGTCTTTATGCTCAGACACTCCATGTGGATATACATATAACTTTTGTGTGTAGTCCACATTTATCCAATGTAATTAATCTTTTTCTGTCCTTCATCACCATCCTACTCTCTCTTCTCTATACGTTTGCTCACATTACTTCCCATGTCAAGAATGTATTCAAATATGTAGATCCATGTGTAGATTTCTGTCTAGCCCTTCAAGGCCAAACTTAGGGGCTGCTTCTTTCATGAAGCATTTACCTAGATCCACTGCATCATACTGAATGAAAGTGACATTTATCTATAAGGCTGCATTCAAAAATGAAAAGGATTAAAGCTAGGGCAACACTTTTGCTGATTACTGCATTGTTTAGAGAAGGAGTTGTAGGGTTCTTTCTTTTCTTTTTTTTTTTCTTATTTTTTTTCTTATTTTTTTATTAAAGCTTTTTATTGGTATAACATATGTATGGGTAGTTCCCCAGCATTGATCTTTACAAAGCTTTCCATTACAAATTTTACCCCCAGTTCCCTCCCCTCCCCTAGATGGCAGGAAGTCCACTACATGTTAATAATGTTGAAATGCTTGAGAAGTTATGCAAGAAAAATCCTATCTACAAGAAAAAAAAAAGAATCAGAGAAAGGCAACACAATGCAAGCAAATGTCAATAGAGATCATGAAAATGTTACGTTGTGGTCCATACTTCATATCCCTCTCTCTGGGTGTATATAGTTTTCTTTGCTGAACAAATGAAACTGGTTTGAGACAATTCTTTGTTGCAGAGAGCCATGTCCATCAGAATTGATCATCATGTAATACCGTTGTTGCTGTGTATGATGATCTCCTGGTTCTGCTCATTTCACTCAGCATCAGTTCATGCAAGTCCCTCCAGGCCTCTCTGAAATCGTCCTTCTGGTCATTTCTTACAAAGCAGTAATATTCCATAACATTGATATACCATAATTTATTCAGCCACTCTCCAATTGATGGGCATCCATTCAGTTTCCAGTTTCTAGCCACTACAAAAAGGGCTGTCACAAACATTCTTGCACATGTGGGTCCCTTTCCCTCCTCTAAGATCTCTTTCGGATATAGGCCCAGTAGAAACACTGCTGGGTCAAAGGGTATGCACAGTTTGACAACTTTTTGAGCATAGCTCCAAATTGCTCTCCAGAACGGTTGGATCCGTTTACAGTGCCACCAACAATATATTAGTGTCCCAGTTTTCCCACATCCCCTCCAACATTCATCGTTATCTTTTTGTGTCATTTTAGCCAATCTGATAGGTGTGTAGTGGTACCTCAGAGTTTTCTTAATTTGCATTTCTCTGATCAATAGTGATTTGGAGCAACTTTTCATATGACTAGAGATGGTTTTAATTTCATCATCTGAAAATTGTCTGTTCATATCCCTTGACCACTTATCTATTGAAGAGTGGCTTGAATTCTTATATATATGAGACAATTCTCTATATATTTTAGAAATGAGGCCTTTATCAGAACAATTAAATGTAAAGATGATTTCCCAATTTGATGCTTCCTTCCTAATCTTCTCTGCATTTGTTTTGTTTGTACAGAAACTTTTTAACTTAATATAATCAAAATTATCCATCTGGTGTTCAATTAGGAGTTCCAGGTCTTCTTTGGACATAAATTTATTCCATCTCCACAGGTCTGAGAGATAAACTATATTACGTTCCTCTAACTTGCTTACAAAGTCCCTCTTTATATCTAGATCATGAACCCATTTAGATCTTATCTTGGTATGTGGTGTTAGGTATGGGTCAAGCCCTAATTTCTTCCACACTAGTTTCCAGTTTTCCCAGCAGTTTTTGCCAAATAGAGAGTATTTATCCCAAAAGCTGGGGTTTTTGGGTTTATCGAACACTAGATTGTTAAGGTTAATGTCTAGGTTGTCCTGATAACCTATCCTGTGCCACTGATTGACTGCTCTATTTCTTAGCCAGTACCAAACGGTTTTGATGACCACTGCTTTATAAAATAGTTTTAGATCTGGTACAACAAGGCCACCTTCATCTGCCTTTTTTCTTTCATTAATCCCCTTGAAATCCTTGAGCTTTTGTTCTTCCAAATGAACTTTGCTACTATTTTTTCTACATCTGTAAAATAATTTCTTGGGAGTTTGATTGGTATGGCACTAAATAAGTAGATTAGTTTGGGTAGTATTGTCATTCTTATTATGTTCGCTCTGCCTACCCATGAGCACTTAATGTTTTTCCAATTGATTAGGTCTGATTTTATTTGTGTGGAAAGTGTTTTGTAATTTAGTTCGTATAGTTTCTGACTTTTCCTTGGCAGATAGATAACCAAATATTTTATCCTATCATCTGCTATTTGGAATGGAATTTCTTTTTGTATCTCTTGCTGCTGAACTTTGTTGGTAATATATAAAAATGCTGATGATTTATGTGGATTAATTTTGAATCCTGACACTTTGCTAAAGTTGTGAATTGTTTCTACTATTTTTTAGTTGAGTCTCTAGGGTTCTCTAAGTATACCATCATGTCATCTGCCAAGAGTGATAATTTGGTTTCTTCATTACCTACTCTGATTCCTTTTATCTCTTTTTCTTCTCTTATTGCTAAAGCTAACATTTCTAATACAATATTAAATAGTAATGGTGACAGTGGGCAGCCTTGTTTCACTCCTGATCTTATTGGGAATGGTTTTAGTTTGTCTCCATTACATATGATGCTTGCTGATGGTTTTAAATAGATGCTACTGATCATTTTAAGGAAAAGCCAATTTCTTCCTATACTCTCTAGTGTTTTTAATAGGAAAGGGTGTTGGATTTTATTAAAGGCTTTTTCTGCATCTGTTGAGATAATCATATGGTTTTTGTTAATTTGGTTATTAATATAATTAATTATGCTGATAGTTTTCCTAATATTGAACCAGCCCTGCATCCCTGGTATAAAACCTACTTGGTCATAGTGTACTATCCTGGGGATGACTTTCTGTAATCTCATTGCTAATATCTTATTTAAAATTTTTGCATCAATATTCATTAGGGAAATGGGTCTATAGTTTTCTTTCTCTCTTTTCACCCTTTCTGGTTTAGCTATCAGCACCATATTGGTCTCATAGAAGGATTCTGGCAGTATACCTTCTGTCCCTATTTTCTCAAATAGTTTGTGTAGTATTGGAATTAATTGTTCTGTGAATGTTTGGTAGAATTCACATGTAAATCGATCTGGCCCTGGAGATTTTTTCTTAGGGAGTTGGTTAATAACTTGTTCCATTTCTTTTTCTGATATGGGGCTATTTAAATAATTTATATCCTCTTCTGTTAACCTGGGCAATCTATATTTTTGTAGATATTCCCCCATTTCATTTAGATTATCAAACTTACTGGCATAAAGTTGGCATAAACTCCTAATTATTGCTCTAATTTCCTCTTCATTGGAGGAAAGTTCTCCCTTATCATTCTTGAGACTAACAATTTGATTTTCCTCTTTCCTTTTTCTTATCAAATTAACTAAAGGCTTATCTATTTTGTTAGTTTTTTCATAGAACCAACTCTTAGTTTTATTTATTAACTCAATAGTTTTCTTATTTTCAATTTTATTAATTTCTTCTTTT